>JAQZBX010022365.1:0-31614 GCA_029593785.1 Cabassous unicinctus
GTAAAATTAATGACATCATACTTTATGTTTTGTGTAAAGTATTGTAGCCTAACTTGTATGAAGTTAGAAAAATGCACACGACTTTGATGATCTAGGTCTAAAAGATTTATTTCTTGGATGACTTTGCCTAAAGTCTGCAGTGTCAAATCATTTCAGGAAAGTTTCTTTTGCTCTCACCTTTTTTTTCTTTTTTAAACAAAATCCCGGACATTTAAACTTAAAACATTTAGTTGTTTCTCTTTGCTTCTCCATAGCAATTTAATGAGCTGTAAAAATACATTAATGGCCTCTCCAAAGATTTTGGCCTTTCCGATATTGAGGGTCTAAATGAAAATGGCTGGTTTTAGTGCTGACTCAGCAAAAGGTTTTATTTTATCCTGCCAGCTGCCCTATTCATGCATTTTAAACTTATTCTTCATAATTTTTTAAATGCCTACATAGCAAAGTAATACTGTTAAAGATACAGAAGTTGTGCAGAGCGGACTGTGTATATTCAGATTTGTTGAAATCGTCAGTTATTCCTCACCAGGTAAGTAAGTTTGACTGAGGCAGTGAGTCTGGAAATGGCAGACGGATGGTGGGGGCGGGGTAGCTTGCTTTGGGAGGAGGTAGGGAAGGTAGTGAGGTGTTGGTTCAGGGAGCTCATCCTTTTAGACAATTAGCAGATTAGAAAATCCTTAGAATGTTAAGCCTGTTAACATAATAGTGTTAATTCCCCACTCAAAGTGCTGAATTTGCACACAGCAAGGAATAGCTTATTCATTGCTTGGATAGGATCCAGTAATTTTTTAATTTATAAGACGCCTTTCATTCCAGTTATTCAAAGTGTTGTGCATTTAATAGTTGGCAGGAGAACGGCAGAGTCACAATAAAATCAGTTGTAACTTGCATTGAAGGAGTTTAATTGTTCAGATTGTTCTGTCATCGCATTTCTTCAGTCAAGCCTAAAGAAAGAATGTGAGGATTTAGATTAGTTGCACCATTACACTTCTTTTATTTATTTGTAAGCAAAAAATTTGATGGAAACCATAAATAGTTTTTTTTTAATGCCCCGTATATTCAATAAATTTATTTGTGCACATTTGATTAAAAAGGGTAAGGTATTAGGGACTTTGAAAAATAATGCTTAAACTGCAGCTTATGCTTAGAGTCATTTTTAAAAGAGTATTAAATTTTTAAAAGTAAAATATGGAGCTTCATTATGCTAAATATATGGAACAGTGTGCTAAATTAATGTGGTAAAATGCATATGGGATAGAATGACAAGATTTTCTAATAACAGTGATATAAATATCACTTAAAGAAATTGGAGGGATGAAAAATAGAAAAAGTTTAAAAATTGGAGGGGCACATTTTAAAAAAATGCTCATTTATATTGTGAACTTTAAAAATCTACTAGTTGGCTATAATTTTATTTGCATGTCAAATCATGTTATCTCTTGACTTCCGTGGTATTTTCTGAGTTTGGCCTCATGGACCATTTTTGATCTCAGTCTTTTGCCTTTGGTATGCTGTTCATGTACATTTACTTCTCATCCAATCCTACATTATTTTATTTAAATGGAAAAACAGTCTCCGTTATCTTTGAGCACTTATGTACAAGGCATATAGCATGAATATTCTACCCAGTCATCCAATTTCATTGTGCTTTCATTTTGATAGTTGAATGTATAAGCAGCCAGGCTGATTTTATCTGTTTTCTTAGGTAAAATAAAAAGCCCTGTAGAGTTACTTTTTCATCCTCTGCACTCTAGGGCTGCCGTTGGTCTTGGCTGGTTTTCTAATAGCAGAGGTTAGGATCTTTTTACTTCTACTACTGATAGATTTCTGTTGACAAGTTTCTGTTGCTCTAACTCCTGAAACAATGGCTAACAGATTCTGTGTTAGGATAAAGGTGAAGTGTCGATGCACCCAGCAGAGTCCTGGTCTTGGCAGATTTGCTGAGTGTTTATTTGCTTCTCCAAAGAGCCAGCTGAAGGCTGGGCGTTAAACGGGGGCGATGACAGGTATGGAAAGTGGGTGCATTCTGCACATTTGTGGAACCCCTCATCTTCTGAGGGGGAGAAATTGATCTTTGTGTTGGAAATATGAAAGAACTGTCGAAAATGCCCGGAATCAAGGGTGAACCATGTGAAACAACAGGCGGCGATTTCTTTGTTCCGTGATAAGTGTAAGAATGGCCCATTTTGCTTCACAATAGAAAATAAAACCCTAGCACCATGTCTAAGCCTCCCGTTCCTCCAACTTTTGGTTATTCTTCCAAAATATTTCTGGATTTTACAGATTTAAAAGAGAAGAGGAAGGGTTAAGAAGTTGAAGTGTAATGCAATTATGTTAGACAGTGGAACCCATCAGTCATAAAAAATTTGGGTAAGGTAGAATAAGAGGAAGGATTAGTTTGCTCTAAGTATGTCAGCAGTGAATTTTGTTTGTCAAAGAGGTACTGTATGTAATTTTAGGCAATACTAATATAAGAGAAGTATTTGATTAAGTGATGTGATGGCCGCTAAGTCCCACTCTCAGTACAGCTCAGACCTTACTAGGAAGTTTCTATCTAGAAGGAGGAAGATGAACATGCCGGCAAGGAGACCCATGGGTTACTATTGAAGAACTGGGACCATGAGACCTTAGGAGCGTCTTCGGGAGGTAAACACGCCCAGCCGTCTTCAGCTTCAGCTAGGAGGGATTTGGGTCCAGTGGGTAGAAGTTACTGAAAGAAAGATTTGGGCCCAAGTTTAAAAGAAAGGTCTCTCTAAGAGAGCAGCATCTAACCCCGCAGCTCTGTAAATGTCTCCGTCCATGCGGGGTGGGCAGATGAAGGATGTAAAGGTAGCGCGAGCTACCCCTGGGGATGCTAGTCAACGCTGCCAGGGATGGCCGAGGAGATTTAATGATTGCTCAGAGAATGGCACCAGATGATCTTTACGATTATCCCTTCCAACTCTTGAGATGTTCCGTTTCTAAGATGTTGCTTAGTCTGTTGGGTTGCTACAATAGCCAAGCAAGGCAGTGTGGTGTTTGTAGTTCTTCAAGTCCAACGTGTAGGTTGGAAACAAAACATCAGGGAAAATATGCCTGGCTTTGTTAGTTAGAAATGAGAGGTCAGGTTCTTCTGGAAATTAAGTCCAGATTTCAAGACAGTGATGAGGCTAATTCAGTTACGCTTCATTTTGTGTCATCCAGCTTTTTGATTCATGCCCTATAATTACCTCCCTTGTTTTAGTGACACTTCTTTGCATTTCCTTCCATATGAATAAAATTATCACTGCAGTGTTTTGCCAAGCAGAAGATCATTTCCAAAAGCTGTCCATCAAATCATGCAGACCTCCTTCCTATTGTTTATCCACGGAATTAATGAGGGCAACACCCACCCACCAAAAAGCCAAGCTGGTGTCCGCGTTCTGTAGAGTCACATGGTTTTGGTCAAAGCCCTGATCACATTTTCAGCCTTTTGTTTTTCTTATGTAAGATTCACAGTGCATTGTTTGTCAAACCATCTCTGAGACTTCTGGCATATATGTGAAAGGTGTAGAAAGAGTGTGGGAAGCCTCAGAAAGTCCACGCTAATTGCTAACTTCTACTGATTTTTTAAGATCATCTGTTGAAAACATCTATAAACCATTTCCATGGATTTTTTAGTCCCTATCTATTTAGAGTTGCTTAATCATTATAGTCCAAGTTGAGACAAATTCCCTGTGTTTATCTACTTTTAAATGGAAAGCTGGGGTCAAAGTCTGTTTACTAACTGCTCTAGGACAAACTTATTGCCCCCCCCCCCGCCCCCAATGCATACACCCTATTTGGTTTGACAAGAATAAACATGAATGGGAATAAACACGTTCAGGGGGAAAAAATAAACCGGATTTTATTGGCTAACCTTCCTTCTTTCCTCCTTTCCGTCTTTCCTTCCTCCCTTTTTTCTCTCTTCCTTCCCTCCCTTCTTCCTTTCCTTCCTTCTTCCTTTCTTCCCTCCCTCCAAGAAAGGATTTCTTTTTTTAACTACAAGGAGAGCAGAGTTTATCTTAGGCTTCTTCTGACCTAGCCATCTTTCTCCCCTTTTGTTTTCTACTGTAGAGAAACTGAGACACAGAGCAATTAGCTCCCTTTTCAGACTTTCTGGGAGAGTCACCCAGTGGGGTGTGGGCATTGTGGCCTGGCTTTGGTGTGCCTCACAGGTCCTCAGACCCCCAGGCCTGCCTTCATCTGTGCCTGCACTTGCTGTGGAACGGACACAAGCTGGGCCTGCGGTGGACACAGCAGCTGTGACGTCCTGAGGAGGAAGAGCCCAGCTGGGGAAACAGGAAGGAAACAGAAAAATGAGGACCTTAAGTTCTCAAAGGGCAAAAGTGGCTCCCCCAGCTTTCCCCTAGCTCCGTACCTATCAGAATCTTTCCCCTTAGTAGAGCAGGAGGCAGGAAACTGTCACTCCACCCTGGGCCTCCCTGCAGCCAGCTTCGCTGCTGTTGGGCTGGTGCTTTTGCCTCACTGGGCCTCAGCTCCTCATGGCCCGTGATGGAGCCAGAGCCTCCGAGAGCCACATACTTCAGACGGGACCACTCACTGTGTGACCTGGGATAAATCACCTGAACCCTCCAAGCCTCTGCTTTGTCATTTACTCAGTGGTATAAAAATACCTGTCTCAAAGGAGTGCTTTAGAGATTAAATCAAGTGAAATGATGTATCAAATGCTTAACACTTACGCCTGGCCCACAGAAATTCAATGCCTTTTTAAGTTTTTCTTCCTCGCCATCGGCAGATTTCCTTTTGATCGATGTTTTTGCACATGCTGCATTCCAGTTTGGCCATTGTATCTATGGCTTTGCATTGTAAAGTGTCTTTTTACTTTATATTCTGTAGTTTCCACTAGATATAAGATATGTAAAGATCAAGGCCTTTTTTAAGCTCTCCCTCCCAGGGCTGTGAACAGAATCCTGCATATAGGTGTTATTCAAAAGACATTTATCAAATAATATCGCTCAGAAAGCAGAGCATAGATGATGAGACTAGTACAAATAGATATTTATTCTAGTTGCTCAGGGATGCCAGGAGTAATTGGAAACCCCCTCCCCTTTGCTGTCACAAGGAAAAGGATGCATGGAAGGGGCAGGTGAAACTCAACTTTATATTCCTTCTCTCTAAAGAAGATTTAGCGATTTGGTAGTATTGGTGTTTCCAGCCTTCCAGTCCCTTCCCCATCTGTCGGCCAAGGCCCCAGTGCACCTCTGGCTATGCTCACATCCTGACTCTTTGGACCGGGCCATTCTTGATACCTCTGAGACCCATCTGTCTTCTCTGGGATGGAAAGATGATAAATTCCAGGCTGTTGATTCCAAGGCACCGGATATTGTCAGAGGACTAAGCATTCTGCAGCTACTATAGAAAATGCAAATGTGTGTAAGGGGGCGCAGGCCAGGCATTGCTCTGGCTCTATCTTGTTCATTATTCCTTTGCAGAGAAGCCTCCCTTTGCTCCTCTGTGCTCTCTGTGGCACAGAGCACTTGAAAGGTAAAGCGCTGGAGCTCTCCCTTCCCTAATCATAATGGGAAAAGTTTTCACCACAGGCCTGCCAAAACATTCAATTGTGTTCTTTCTCTACCAGCTACATTATCTGTGCTTAAATCTCCTTGGCAGTAACTCATTAGCTTTCCCCCCCCTACATTCTTTTTCTTCTTTGATGAGAACAAAGCCTGTCTCCTCCCTGCTCCAGATCTTGCTTCTCTCTCCCAGGAAATCTCACTGTTTCACTTTCATCCCGTAAGAAGAAAGTCACAAAATGTTCTCCTTCCTTACCTGTTAAAAGATGAGGCTCTTGATTCTTTGTACTTTAAAACCCGTGTTCAGAAAGCACAAATCTGTGGTGCGGCAGGCCCTGGATTCTGCGCACGGTATTGAGGCTGTACCCCACGGTCTGCCTGCCCGAGAACCCCGCGCTCCGGCAGCGCCTCCTCTCAGCCCTTTAATGGACATATGGTGACGCCAATGGAATTTTGTTCTTATTAAAGGCCTTTGAAGTTCCCTCTTCCTACCACCACCCCCTCGGGTCCCCACCTCTTAGATGTGCCGTTGAAGTCAAACTTAGAGAATAACCAACCTGAATTTCTCTAATTCAACTCTTTGATGCAGAGTAAAACAAAAGTCTATTTCCACTCAATATTTTAGACTTCTAAGAAATGAACTGTGCAAGGAAGCCCTTTAGCACTATGGGATCAAAAAGATTTTTTTCTTTTTTTTTTTTTTTAACTTAGTCCACCCTTCTTCAGACCTAAACCTTTCTGGATTTTTGGTGGGAAGCAGAAAACCAAACAATTATTGAACATCTAGTATGTGCCAGGCTTGGTATAGCGGACTTCATATAAGCTGGCTCTCTTAATTCTTGTAAGAATCTGATGAGGTAGATGTGATCTGTTTTACACTTGAGAGAACTGAGGCTAAGAGAAGTGGTCCGTGCACCCCAAGGTCACAGAGCTTGCCGAGGGTTGAGCTGGGACCCTAGCCAGCCTGGCTCTGTGCTCACTCGAGGGCCTGAGCTCTTCCACCTCATCAGGTACTTTGCCACCTTGTCATCACTCTCTTCTATGGAAACCTTCTCCAGTATCTAAGAATTGAAGAGCCGAGCCTTGGAAAGGAGGAATGATGTGTCACTATTTTTTTCCAAATGGGATTCCTCCTTCCCTCTCTCCCATCTTTCCTTCCCTCCATATATTATAAAATTTGCTATTTTAACCGTTTTCCATTGCACAATTTAGTGGCATTAATTACTTTTACAATGTTGTGCTGCCATCACCACCTGACATTACTCAAACTTCTCATCACTGAAAACAGAAACTCTTGACCCATTAAGCAATAACTCTCTATCCGCCTTCCCCTGCTAACTGCTAATCTTCCTATCTCTAAATATTCTTATTCTAAATATTTCATATTGGTGGAATCATAACCGTATTTGTCATTTTGTATTTGGTCTAGCATAATGTTTTCAAGGTTCATCCGTGTTGTAGCGTGTTTCAAAACTTCGTTTCATTTTTTGGCTGCATGGTATTCCATTGTACGGCTGTACCACGTTTTGTTTATCCATTCATCTGTTGATGGACACACGGGTTGTTTCCCCCTTTGGGCTATTGTGGATAATGCTGCTATGAAGACAGATCCGTTTTTAAAAGGCAGTTTAGGTTTTGCAGCAAAATGAAGGTGGGAGAGATCAGGAGGGTGACCAATTAGGAGGGCAGTGCAAGGGCCCCAGCCATTGGAAATGAAGGTCTGAAAGTGGGCATGGAGAAGAGGGAACCAGGACAATTGGAGGGAAATGGATGGTACTTGGCGGGGGAAGGGGTGGAGAGGAAGCTCACTGAGGGTTCTGACGTGCATGGATAGATGAAGGTGCTGCTGAGGGGAGTGAGGGGAGTGACTAAGGATTCCGGGGTGTGTGTGTGTGTGTGTGTACACGTGTGCACACACGTTTCTGTTGGAGACAAAATAGAAAATTAAACATGGAGGGGGAGAATCACACCGTATTTTCTCAAACTTGTGATTTGATTTGTGATTTGGGGATTATTTATACTTTAATACTGTCTGTTCTTTAAAGCAATACACTTTGTTAGCATTTCTAAAAAAGACCTCTAACTATTGGCCTATTTCTTCTAAACCTCCAATGTTGTAAATATTTGTGAAATAAAAATGAATTAATATAATTAGCATCTTTTTTTAAAACGTTCAAGTCAAAAGATAAATTAAATGACACAGAATTAATTTTATTTTGTTGAGGAAAAAGCAATGAAGCTTCTTTTGAAAATGGCTGGCTAGTTCTGGTTGACCCGTGTGTATAAAAAAATCAGGCTCTCCCAAACTATCAAAATAATGCTCTTAGTTGCGTATCTGCTAATGCAGGACTTAGATTGTAGGAAATGTTAAGTAAGCACTGCCACTGGTTTTGGTTTCTATGTGTCAAGTTGGATTACTTTGGGTGATAAAATGCAACATGTGAGAATGTTCTCAATAATCTAAACAGATGTAGGAATTACACTAAATTTGAGAGAATAAACTGAAAGAAACGTGCTAGACTGGTGAGCTGTTTTGCAGTTGGTTTTGGAAAATTTGGTTTTAACAGATTCTCTAGATGGGAGTTGAGAGGGGTAGGTTGTTAGAATTCCTAGAGGGGCTTAAAATTTTTTTAAATATAATTTTCCCAGCCCTGGAGAGTCAGATGTGGTATTTAAAATCATTGCCCCAGTGTACTGTAGACACCGTAGGTGTGTTTGCCTCCCTCAGTAGCATGCAACGGACAAAGGTGTTGAGAATCGCTGTTCTATGTCAGAATGTTGGAGTGAAAAAGAACCCAAAATCATCCAGTCCAGCGTTCCCTAACTAGGAGCAGTTTCCAGGAGGTGTCAGGACTTTCTTTTGGGTATGTGTGAAAGTTTCCACGGTCAAATAAATTTGGAAAGACAGCTCATTATAATGTCTTTGTACTTAACTAATTCAGAAGTTTCCTATACTTTATTAAACAGGATGCTTTCTTTTTTGTGTGGCACTCTTAACATATTCCAAGGAACGCTGATTGGAGAAACAATAATCTAAAATAAGGAGTGTTCAAAGTATGGGTTGCTACCTCTAATAGGTTGTGAAATCATTTTAGGGGTTGTGACTGTCTTTTTTTTTCAATTATTATTAAAAAAAATAGAATAGAAAATACTAGCATGTATTGTACATATCAGGATAAATATTATTTTGTGAAAGTTGTTTCAGTTATTTGTTTGTTTTTGTGAACTTAATCATAATGAAAATTGTATTTCTTAGTATCGATCATGGCCCCCCAATTTTGGGGGAACACTGATTCAGTTGCTTAATTTTTAAAGTGAAAACACTGAGACCCATGTGGGTCTCAAGATCAGGCGGAGAGTTACTGATGGATTAGAATCCACATCGACTCTTACTTCAGCCTCTTTCGCCTACACCACTGCTCCACCATATCCTTAAATTATGTTTGAAAAGCCGCACAGCATTTCTGTTAGACATTGTCTTCAATCCGTTCATTCCTGTGTGGGCCCAGCCCCAGGCGCTGAGGATCCGGAGGCAGACAGGCTGCCTGCCCTTAGGAATTCTTGGAGCCAGAGTGGCCAAGTGCGGCCTTGGTTCGGGAATTCCTGGCAGGTGATGAGTGCCAGCGTTTCCACAGGTGATGCATTATACTGCAGCAGGGAGTCACGCTTAGTGAATGACCTTTCATGCGCTAATAGCTCTGATTTTCCAAATGCAGCATTTGGATAAACCAACCAATTGCTTTTGGAAGGCCAAGCCAAAGCTTATTTCATGGTTTTTCTCTTGGTTCCACACCTTTCACGAGCTGGTCTTTAGCTGTAACTCACAGACAAATAATTTGCGTTTTCTCTCTTAACTCTTTCTTCTTGAGACCTCCAGGCTCTCTGCAAACAGCAGTTTAAATGAAACGCTACTACCCATAATTTGGTTCTACACGCTGTCTCCATCCCCTGCTCTTCTCATCTTTGAGTCTGAGAATCGGAAGGATCAGGGTGAAGCAGAAATGAGGGCAGGGGCGGCTGGGTGGCGGAAGTCGCATGTGTTTCCTCCGCGTAGCCAGCTAAGGTTTTTGGAACTCCTGAAGCTGGGCGATTTCTGCCCTTTCACAGTTGCGGCAGATGGCAGTTGCCTGCTGGCTCTGCTTGAGGGCTCTGGACGTTTCTTACTGCCAAGTGGGTGCCCTTGGCTTCTGGCCCCTCCACTGGTGTTGCCCCGCGGAAGGTCTGTCCTTGGAACTACCTGTCGGTATCTCTGTGGCCCTCACGTCGCGTCCACAAACAAGGCAACTGGGAGAAGATGCCTCTATCTCCACCAGGGAAAGTATTTGACTGGGTTTACTAGGTTCCAGGGAAGTGCCCTAGAAGGTGGTTTATGTTTTGTTACATTGAAATTTGCCATGAATGAGGGGGAGGCAGGGGTGGCTGGTAGAATCCTCCTGAATTGGGTCAGCACATCATGATATTGACCTCAAGACTCTTAATACAATCTTGTCAGTTTTAGGTCTAATTCGGGTTTACTCCATCTCGGCACTGTTGACATTTGGGGTGGATAATTCTTTGTTGTGAGGACTGTCCTCTGCCTTGTAGGATGTTCAGTAGTGTCCCTGGCCTCTTCCTAGTGAATGCTAGGAGCTCCCCTGCCCTCTCCCCCCCAAAAAAAATGTGTCCAAGCGTTGTCACATGTCCCCAGTGTGGGGGTCAGAATCGCCCCAGTTCAGAACCACTGGCTAACCCCAAATCCCATCTGCTGTGTTGCTGGGTTTTAGGTATTGAGGACTTGGTCAGTAGTTATTTTAAAACTAATGGAAAAAGGGTTGGGATGTTTTGGTTTCTGCTTTATTAGTATAAACTGGAATCTCTAAAGGGTCTGTAGAGCATCATAGGTTGGGAGAAGCTAATTCCTCATGCTGGTGTCTGCATACTCCAACACCGTGTAACAGGCTTGTTCTGGGACGCGTGCTCAGTTGTGTCTTAGCGACAAGGCTCCTGGTGTAAACTGTCTAACTGAGATTGTGTTATAGTGGAGTTCCGGGGCCTCTCTCATTCCTTCTGCTTTGCGGCTTTTTTCGGATGGCGTGGTGGGGTCTGGCGTGGTTAATAACTGAGCAGGAGCAAGTGAGCCAAGATGGGCCAAACCTGTTTGGTGGCACCTGTGTTGTTATCTGTCCTCTCTTCCTGCTCACAGCAGTCACATGGCTGGATGACGTGAGCAAGTTATTTAATTCCTCTCCTTGTAGGTTCTCTTCCACGTCTGAAAGGAGGGTGATACCTGCCTTTCATCTTATTAAGTGGCCTTGAAGTGGCCAGAGTCATCAGTGGTGCTCACATCATGTAACGCTGTCAGTCGTTTGAGACCATGGAATTCTTTTGTGGTTTGATTGCTTGTTCCAGTGCCCCAGATGGCTTATCTAGTGACAAATGCAAACCGTCCATTTCCCTCCCAATGGCTGGGCTAGTGGAATGCTTCTTTGTTCATTTATCCAGTGTTGCTGGAGCTCCAGAGTGCCATGCTGTGTGCAAATTACTTGGGATACCTACATGACCAAGCCAGGCTTCCTAGCACCAGAGCATAGAGTCCAGTTAGAAGGATGGACCTTTAAGGAAATCTAACGTAATAGGAGAATTATTTCCTATCACCTGTAAAAAGTGCTGTGGTTTAGTCTTGCTGCTGTTTTGAAGCTTTTCCTAAGCGCTAAAGAAGTGGAACATGGTGGTGACCATTTTAGAAGGCATCAGGGTGTGTTCTGGGAGCCCGGAAACCTGGGTTTTTATGTTGATTCCCACCATGATGAGCTGTGTGCCCCTACTCACATCACATCGCCTTTCTGGATTTCACTTTTAAGTTGGTGAAATGATGTGGTTGGACTAGATCAGCTCTAAGGTGCCCTTGGGCTCTGGTGGTCAGTGTTTCTTGTAGTATTTCAGAGCCAGTCTTCGTGAGAAGGATTTATGTAAGTTTCCAGAACGGCCTCCCAGCTCACCTGCGTGTTGGGGTGGGGTGGGGGCCGGGGAGACTTGGGCAACCCAGGGCCAGAGGCCTTGCAGCACTTGGAGGCCCATCTCGGGCAAGCCGGCCATCTGCCCGGCTGAGTCAGGCTCTTGCCGTGAAGCGCCATCAGAAGGAGGCATCTGTAAACAACCCGGTCGACTCCCGAGGACTCCGTCCCACATGCTAACTCCTGTGGGCAAGGGTGCCTTTCTCCATTACCTTCCTGTCCACCTGTATTCTTTTTTGGGGGGCTGATAGATCAAACTACCACAAATTGAGGGGCTTAAAGCAACAGGAACCTCTTCTCTCTCAGCTCTGGAGGCCGGAAGTTTGGAACCAAGGTGTCGGCAGGCCGCGCTCCCTCCACAGGCTCTAGGGGGAGCCCTTCCCGGCCTCCCCCGGCTTCTCGTGGTTGCCGGCAGTCCTTGGTGCAGCGTGGTGTGTGGCAGCGTCATTCCAGCATCCGCCCCCCTCTGCACATGGCCACCTTCCCCTGGGTGTGTCTCCTCCTCTTCACACGGCTTCTTGTTCAGGGCCTGCCCGAACCGAGGCTGACTTCTTCTTAACTTGATGAACTACATCTGCAAATGTTTCCAGATGAGGTCACATCCTGAAGCTCTGAGTGGACGTGAATTTTGGGGGAACCCTATTCCATCCCAGTACACTGCCTGTGGAATTATATGGCCCCATGAAGCTGAGGTTACCCATTTCTTCTGCTCCCTGAAGCTGTAGGGAATTTACCATCCAGTCTTGTCTCCATACCTGTCCCCTCTCCATCCTGCAAGCTCCACCCTAACACTCTGGGACTGGTAACCCCAAAAATGCTTGCATCCAAGCTCATGGCAAGGGCATCCACTCAGGTGTCTGATCTGTAGTCATAAGTGCACCGTATCATAATGTGAGAGAACTCTTCAGAACATTCTCTCTTTCTTCCAGACAACTTTGCACACTGTCTAGCATTTTTCAGTTGTGGTTTTGCAAGTAAAGCTCATCTCCTCCAAGAAACCATCATGGGATTTTTCTCCACATGTCATAATGAATTTCCTGGACCACATGGATGATATACTTAACATATATTACCCTATATGTGTGTTCCTGTGTGTACCTGTGTTATTTATCTTCCAAGATTGTAATGCTCTCCCAGAGCCAGAGAGTGTATTTGACCACCTAGAAAGAGCCCACGACCCTGGTCGGGCTGTGTGTATGTGTGCTTGTGTGTGCTTGTGTACACTTGCTAGCTACTCGGTAAATGTTGGTGGAATGAATGGGTGGACCCCAGTGTCAGGCACTGGGAAGCACTCACTAAACAGTTGCTGAATTGGCTCAAATTGAACGTGGTTAAATATTTCATGGTCCTCTCATCTTCCTACTTTATGTCCTTGACAAGGGGTTAGAAAATAAGATGAAGTTGTGTGTATATACTAAAGAGTTATAAGTGGTTGTTGGTAATCTGAAGAACCTAGAGCTTTTAGCTGTTTTGCAGCTCTGATTCTTTTTTTTTTTTTTAGAGCAATGTTTACTATTTCTGGCCATTATGTACATGAATATAAAAATTTAATTAGACTCTTTCTTTTCAATTAATTGTTATAGCCCTGTTTGTTTGCTCAAACAACAGAGCCTGCATAATGGGAACAAGAGAGATCCATTTTAAATCACAAAATTCATTACTTTTGACTAAAGTCCAGTGCATCTGTGAGTGCATTCGTCACTCTTGGTGACTTCTCAGACAGTTGGCGGATTGTAGGTTGTGCAGTGGGCCAGTATTTGGGTAGCCGTAGAGAAAGGATACTTTTGAGCCAAAAGAAGTTTTGATTTGATCATTGTCCTTCTCAGAGTTGGCACCTGAAGCAAAGTTAAAATTCTGTACCCTTCCTGAGATTGAAAATATGTATGTCTCTTAGCCCTTATTGTTTATTTTTTTCCCTATGTAAACCCACCTGCCACCATGCCTCTGATTTGGGGGCAGGTTGCAGAGCCTCTGTTCTCTGGCCACTGATCTGTAGAACTGGGCCAGTCGTCCTTACTGGCCAGAGAGGGTGGTAAGCCTCGAGATGGCAGGCCACGTCCTGTGCACAGAGGTGGTTCAAAGAGCGTGTCTAGTGCCGTGGTTTCTCCTTCTAGTGGCATGTTCTAGTGTGTTGGGTGGATGTGGGAAGCAGCACTGACCAACCATAGAACATTCTCCGATGATGGAACGTTCTGTCTCTGTACTGTCCAGTGCATAGCCACCGGCCACATGTGCTGATTGAACGCTCGAGATGTGGCCTGTGTGATGGAGGAATGGAATTTTTAATTTCATCTAACTTTAAATGTATGTTGTTCCGCCTGCCTGCCAAGTGGCAGCCACATTGCACAGGCAGCCCAAGAGCCTTGCTCTGGCTCAAGGACTGGCAGCAGGGACGCTCCCGGGAGCTTATTAGAAATGCAGCATCTCAAGCTCCATCCCCGACCTCCTGGATCAGAAGCTGCATTTTGCTGAGATCCCCAGGTGGTCCGTGTGCACGTTCAACATGGGGCTAATGTTAGGCTGCTCCGCTGGGGGCATGGAGGATGGGAGCCTTGGTCTGGAGGGCTCTTCGCCTTCTCAGCTGCTCTCGCAGTGGTTTTCACGGGACTGATACACGTGGGTCGGCACGAAGCATTGCTGGGGTTAAGGAGGCAAAGAAAAATGTACATGGCTTTTACGTCAGGGTTAAACGCTGTTTTGCTGCTTCTTCCTCGTAGACCTCCTTAAGCTCCACGTTCCCAAGTTCTCTCTCAAAGAGGTTGCTCTGCTTTTATCTTCCCGTTCACCCTCGGAAGCTTTGTTTTTCCTTCTAGTTTTCTTTAAACTGATAAAGATGTCTGTCTGTCTGTCTCTCTATATATACACATGCACACAATTGATATATATGTCTACAATTTATTTGTGTATTTATACACACAATACTTTTTAGATGTTACAAACCAAGTCAGTATGTTTGGGTTCTGATATCTTAATGCTTCCCAGAACTCTGGCTAGTGATAAATATTTCAAAAGGATGAACAGCATTTTCTCTTTAAGTGAAATTAGAGAAATGCCCCCCGCCTCCCTGAAAGTATTAATAATTTCTGTTCTGTAATGGTACTAATTTAAGTGACTAAAAACAACAAGAGAAAACTCCATACGTTTTTTTCAACATTCATCAGTCAAATCCCTTTGGCTGCTTTGGATAGTGCTTGGGTGTTGTTAATTTTAGCCCAAGATGGGAATTTGCCTGTGTGTTCGATTATTTTGAAGGAGACTTTTCAGTCTATCCCCTTTTGTGTCTTGCGTCACTGACAGACGTCAAGGGGTGATGGCGCTGTATCAGGTGTTGTCTTTATGACGTGTCTCTAGCAGGTTGTAGGACCTTATTAAGCCGCGCTTGGGGAGCTGCCAGGGTCACCTGCCTTCCACCTTCAAGGTCCCATTGCCTTCCACAGGCCCTGACACCACCGTCTTTGCACCTGCCCTGGGCTCCCTGCCTGGTCCGGGTTCTGCTGCCCCTCAGACAGCCTGCGCACGGCCGTAGGTGCCTCTACCAGGGGACCCTCTCAGCTTGTATGGTCCTGTCAAGACATCCCACTTCTGTGCCAGTGCCCACAGCTTTCTACCCAGCCTGCCGTCGAGACCTTCAGGAGACCTGCCACCTCCGCTGCCCTCCGCTCTGGCACCACTGGATGCCCAGGACGTCAGGTCCCCTCGCTTACTAGGGCCATCCTGTCCCCACAGCTCTCTGCATCCCTGAATACAGCCCAAACCCATGCTTCGCCCCTTCCCAGCCTCCCGCGCATCCTCTGGAGCTGACATTTATCATCAACCTCATCCACGGTGTCCTCGGCCTCTTCCCTCAACATTCTTGCCCTCTGAAGCCCAAGTACCCCCTGAGGACCCTGCTTCTCCCCAGACCCCACCCAGGGTGGTGCTTTGTCTCCCACACCCAACGAACCACAGGGCCTGGGGCGGGGGCTGCTGAGGTGAGTTGTTCCTCACTGCTGCTTCCAGGCCCCTGTCCCTCTCTTTTCTTTACAGATGTTGCAGCCCCCCCACCCCAATACTAACTCACTGATGCCATCAGGCAGTTCTCCCCTGTCCCCTCACCCCGCCCGCCCCCCGTCAGGCTAAGACTCCCCAGATGCTTCATCTTTGTGGTCACCCCGTGCATGTGCCCTCAGTTACCCCTCTCTCCCTGTGTGGGGTTTCCTTGGCAAAGCTCAGCCCTGAGGAGACTCAGCTCTCTGCCTCCCTTAGCCTGCACCTGGGCAGGTGCACGTGGCTGGGAAGACACGACCCCGCCAACTGGTTCACTCTCCACGGTGACCACGCGTCTCCGTGGGCCTCCGTCCTGCCTGTTACTCCTCCTCAGTGTCCCTGGTCCATCTGCTCTCCCAGTTAATGATCTCACACCTTCTGCCTTCCCCCCAGATCTTCAATACCTCCTTCCCCTTCTCTACTCCCAGCTACGGACCTCGCTTTATCTTTTATTGAGAAAGTAGCAGTTATTAGAGGGGAACTGCTGCACATGCTCGTCACAGAATCTCCAGCCACCTCGCATCTACCCTCAGCCACTCTGCCTTCCTGCTCTTGCCATGGATGCATCATCGTGCTCCTGTGGACAGCCAGGCCCTCCCCTTGTTTGTTGAATCCCATCCCCTCTCATTCTGCTCAAAGACATGGCTCTGCAGTGGTTCTCCTTCCCCTGTCATTACTTGTCCTCTCCTGGGACCTTCCGACCAGCATTCACACAGGCTTGCATCTTTAAGAAGCTTCCCCATGACCCCAGGTCCCCCCTCCCCAGCTTTCACCTCATTTCTTAACTCCCCTTTACAGTAAAAGACTCAAGTGTGTTGTCTGTACTCTGTCTCATCAATTTCTCTCCTCCCATTCTCTCTTGAACACACACTTCATTGAACTTGTCAAGGTCATGACCACCTCCATGTCACCAAATCCAATGGCCCATTCTGACCCCCACCTTAACTGACTTAGCAGCAGCATTGGGCACGGTTAACCATGCTCTTCTGTTTGAAATGCTGTCTTCACTTGGTTTCTGGGCCTCCTCTCTTCTTTACCTCACTGGCCACTGCGTCTCACTCCATTTTTCTGGTTTCTCTCCTCTACTTGAAATGTTGGGGTGCCCCAGGGCTTGATCCTTGGGTCTTGTTTTGGGTTGAATTAGGTCCCCCTAAAAGATATGTTAAGTCCTAACTCCTGGTACCTTATTTGGAAATAGGGTCTTTGCAGATGCGTAGAAGATGAGGTCCTACTGGATTGGTGGGGGCCCTAAGTCCAGTCACTGGTGTTCTTGGAAGAGATAGGGAGGCAGAGGAGGCAGAGGGAAGCAGTCCTTGCAACTGCAGAGGCAGAGCCTGAAGCCATGCAGCTACCAGCCGAGGCACACCAGGGATCCCTGGCGACCACCAGAGACATGGAGCAGGCTCTCCTTCAGAGCCTCAAGAAGGACACAACCCTGCTGACATCGTGGTTTCAGCTTCTAGCCCCCAGAACTGTTAGACAATAAAATCTGTTGTTGGAAGCCTTGCAATTTGTGCTACTTTGTTACAGTAGCCACCGGACACCGATCCAGGCCTCTTCTCTTTTCCATCTTTACTCACTCCAGAAGTATAAGTTTGGTAAACAGTAGCACAGAGAATGTGTGCAAAGCCTAGAGAGGGTGTGTAGACAGAGAAGAGGTCCAAGGAACTCTAGAGGTGACTGTCCATCTGCCTACTTGATAGCCCCACATGTGCCAGGCACCGTTTGAAGCACTTTTATATCTACTCATTTAATCTCCACACCAGCCTTGTGAAATAGACGCTATCATCATCCTCAGGTTCTGCATGAGGAAGCCGAGGCACAAAGGCATCATGCTCAAAGGAGCACCAGACCGAGATTCCATGCTCCAATAATGAGTCTCTAATCAGACCGAAGGTCACAGCACTAGTAAGTGATGGAGCCAAAGCTTGAAGCGCGGAAGTTTGGTTCCAGCGTATGCCCGCTTAGCCACCACCCTTTCTGCTGGTAATGAGTTCCCCCCAATACCCATCAGGCTTCCTCTCTTAGGTATTTGCTCAAATGTGACCTCAAAGAGGCCTTCCCTGGTTACCACACAAAAATAGCACCCCTCCCCAAATCATTCTCTGTCCCTATTGGCCTTTGTTATGCTCTTTAGCCCTTTTACCTGCCGTCTTCTGTATTAATTTGCATGCCACTTCCTTGAGGCAGGCACTGTTCTTTAACTGCTGTACATTCAGGGTCACCAGTACCGGGTAGCACTAGGTAAATATTTTTGAGTGAATGAATGAATGACTCTCTAAACTGGATAGCTGCCATCACCACCCACTTAGTCTTGCCTTCTTGGTGTACTCTCCGCTGTAGCTTGAGGGATCCCTCCGAAACGTCTCCCTGACCATGACAGTCCCTTCTAGAAGCTTCCTGTTATTATGGCTCCTTTGTCACCAGCACCCTTCTCAGACCCACTGAACTTTCGTCATTTCTTTGATTACACCGCCATATCATTCCCTCTTTTCTCTGTCCTGTCCTCTGTGACCCCCTCCAGACCAGGCCTGAGCTTCTTCTGCTTCAGCGTTTGTCCTTTACAGCCATCCTTTCCTTGGTAGACCTGAAGTTGTGTGAGGGTCTCCTGTCTAGCTCCCCTTCCCTCACCCACCTTCAGGCTTAGCACTCGGCACAGAGTAGGCACTCCATATTTGTGGAAGGATGGATATAGCCACTTGATTCTATGGGTAGACCCACACAGAGTTTTTTGGAAGCAAGTCTCACTTCTCTAGAAATAAGTGTTTCTTTGGCACTACGAGATCTTACTGTTCAAGCTGTGAGATTTAAAGACAAAGTGCTTCCTGCTAATTATTAACAGTTGCCCCGTAGGAGTAGACCCATTAGAGGGCCTTGAACCCTGGCACGCTGCCCCCTTCCCGCGGCCGAACAATGCACTAGAACAGGGAGGGAAGGCCAAGGCAGCTACAGCCCTGGCACCGCTTAGACCTCAGATTACCCAAAGAGGATTGCAATTTCAGGGCCAAAAGAGTAGGGAGTGGGTAAAAGGATTTGAAATGAGATTATGGAACCTAAAAGCTCCTTGCCTTTGTTCAGGAAGTAACTTACCAGTTTTCTTCAGGGCAGTGAGACAATCCAGTTTAGGGCCTGGAGTGGTAGATCAGTGTCCTGGGGCTCTCCAGCTACTTAAAAATAAGTTGGTCGTTAGTTGTACTTGGACTTCTTGTAAAAAGAAAAAGAAAAAATAAATTAAAAAAAAAAAAAAAGAAAAAGGAAAGAAGAAAGACGGGAAAGGAAAGACGTAAGAAAGCTTGTAAAGTACAAGTTTTTGTCTAAACAAATAGACAAAATTGAACACAAAATCTCTTAGAGCATCCAAGGATGGCCACCCGTGAAAGGACATTTTTATTTGGTCAGACCTCAGACTGGAACGCAGATGGGCTGTGTGATCAGAATGCAACCCAGGGAAGAAGGCCTGTTTCCCCCCATCTCCGGCTCCCTGTTGCCAGTCCAGCTGGGGCTGGGTTAGAATTCGGACAGTGTGCTCGCTACCATTTGCGTTGGGTTTTATAGCCCTCATAACAGTTCTCTTGGTGCTTTAATGTCTTTTTCACATCTGATGCTCCCGGGAGGTGTATTGTGTTTGGCTCTTAGCCTGGGTGCCTCTGAACCTGCATCTTAGTCAAGGCTCCTCCCTCACACTGCCAGCCTCCGGCCTTATCTGAAGGCTTCATTGATATGAAGAGGCTTTTTGCCTTTGTTAAAGCAGGACTTCCTGTTCCTCTGGGTGTGATGAGGAGACCCATGTGGGATTTGTCTCACTGCTGATAAGACTTGGATCTGATTCTCGCTTGATGGTTTGGGATCAGCTAAGGGGCGCGGAGGTATGCAGGAGAACACCAGGTTGTCTGAGACTTTCCTCAAAGGATATCAGGTTTTTTTCCACCTCCAGAGAGGTGAGACCACTTTGTGGGTATTTCAGAAGAAAACATTTAGTAACCAGGGTATTCATTATGCCATGAATACCCTGGTTACTAAAAATTCACTCCCAAACCTTTTGTTTGAACTTCCTTTATTGAAAAGTCATTCCATATCTATGAGTCAGTAATCTGTCAGTAGAGAGAATATGCTGAATATAAATACTTGTTGTGTTGGAAGACACTACCTTTTGCCCATCAGTCCTCACTTTGCAATTAGGTTGGTGTAAAAAAATATATATGTGCCCATCTAGGGAGGGTACGGGAAGCCATTGTCTTGAATAAATCCCTGATATGAACTTCTGATTTGCCCCTTTCTTTTAAATGTGTCCCCCTTGGTCCCATCCACAAATGTGTTTTATTTAAAGATGGTGGTTAGTTGGGTTTCAGTTAATTAAAGTTTCAATCGTGTTTGATTCTGCAGCAGAGCTAACGTTTACTTATTCTAATTATGAAACACAAGTGTCGTCTTTGAGCTCACACTTACTGGGCAGCAAGAGAAGTGAAGCAGCCCCAAACCCTGCTGGTCCTGCCTGGTACAATTAGTGTTTGCTGCTGCTTTTGGCCTCATATCCAGCCTGAAATTTCATAATGTGAAATGAATGAAGAATTGCTTATAATGTGTAAAATGTGAGCTCTTGTGTGTCAGATATAACAGGTCGCCTGTATAAAACTCAACTACTTGTTTTGCTGTGCAGAGAAGAGTTGACGCAGCAGGCCTGACTGCTATCCTTAGAAAGCCCTGCTTCCAAAGTTGGCTCTCGGCTGGTGTCTGGGAATTTGGATTTTGGAGGGTTCTCCCCATTCCCAGAACTGAACCGAGTGGCTCACCATGCCTAGACCATTTGTGCAAACAATGGACTTTATACTGAAAACCTGCTTGCCTTCCGGGAGTTTGAAAGTTTGGTACATTCCAGGCAGAGGGTGCCTAGAAAAACCTTGGGCAGAGTTACTAATGAGCTTCCCTGATAGACCACACTTTGTGTGTATTGTCACACCTCATTGCTGGAGCAATCAAGCGTGTCCTGTGCGACTCCACTGGGAAAGGGCCCTTGGAAGCGTGCACCCAACATCCCTTGGACTTTGCCCCTGTGCGGTTTCCCTGGGCTGAGTTTACCTTGTAAGCTTTTGCTGTGTTATGCCATAGCCACGAGCACCGCCGTGTGCTGGCTCTTGTGAGTCCTACTGAATCACCGAACCGGGGGTAGTCTTGGGGGCCCTAGTTTACCTTCCAAACCTGTTCCACCTCTTGAATTCTGCCTCGGCAGATCTCTTCCTTCAACCCAGTGCCCCAAATCGGAAACCTCGGAAACATCTGAGTTCTTCCCTTGAACCAGGCATCAAGTCCTCTTGATTTTGCCTTGGAAGTGTGTCTTGAATCCAGCCTTCCTGTAGCCTTGGCCACTGTCCCAGTTTTGGCTCTCACCACCTCTCCCCTAGACTCACTGTAACTGCTTCCCTGGCTGTTTTCCTGCCTCCATCCTCCATTCCAGCCCATCTTTCACGTTATGTTGTTCCAAAACCTAGACTGAGTCAACTTCACCAGTGAAATTAAACACAAATGCCTCGGGCTGGCCTATGAAGGTCACTGTTCTTTGACCCACGATGAGCCTACAGCTTCATCTGGAGGCAGTGCCACAGAGCAGTTAGGACCCGGATTTGAATTCCAGTTCCATCGCTCACTAGCTGTTGCACTCAGGCAAGTTACTTAACCTCTCTGAGCATCAATTTCTTTATCAGTAAATGAGGATTTTAAATAGTGCGTTCCATAGAGGATTGCTGCAAGGGTTAAATGGGTAAATGTTTAAAATCCTTAGGACAGGGAAACGGATGTGGCTCAAGCGATTGGGCTCCTCTCTACCACATAGGAGGTTCAGCGTTCGACTCCCGGTGCCTCCTGGCAAAAGGCAAGCTGGCCTGAGTGGAGAGCCGGGCACTCACATGGAATGCTGGCCCATGCAGGAGAGCTGGCCTGCGCAGGAGTGCTGGCCCACGCAGAAAGCTGGTACAGCAAGATGACGCAACAAAAAGAGACACAGGAGAGAGACAAGGAGAGACGCAGCAGACCAGGGAGCTGAGGTGGTGCAAGAGATTGAGCGCCTCTTTCCCATTCCAGAAGGACCCAGGATTGGTTCCTGGTCCGCCTAAAGAGAAGACAAGCAGACACAGAAGAACACACAGCGAATGGACACAGAGAGCAGACAGCGAGCGCAAAAATAACAGTGGGGCCGGGGTTTGGGGGGAGGGGAGGTGGGGAATAAAAAATTTTTTTAAATCCTTAGGACAGTGCCTGACCCATAAAAGGTGCTCTGTAACTGTTAGCTGGGAGGAGTTTTATAATTATCTCCTGCTCTTCCCCCCCTGGGCTGTGAGCTGCTCCCTGACATTGCACCTGGTTACTGCTCTTTGGTAATCAATTGCTGAATGAAAGAAAGAAAGAACAAATGAACCAAAGGGAAGGTTATAACGTAGTTCATACTCTTAAGAAACTGTTTGGTTGGGGAGAAAGATTAAACTCACAGTACAAGAGGGTAGAGGCAGCCAGCAGCGGTCTGTGTAGAGGTTTCAGAGAAGGGAAGGGGTCTGTGTAGCATGGGAAAGGAGGCAAGCTAATTTCTTTAAGCAAAGTTACCACACGCAGGTTTTGTCACCATTTCAGATCCCACAGACAGAGGCAGGAAAGTGCCAGGATCTGGCACGCTTCTCAGAAACAATCAGAAGTGAAGTCTTCCTGCAGGACCCTTAGACTCTACCCTTGCTGAAGCTTGTCTTTCTCTTGGGTGACATTTGGAGCTACTTAACAGTGTGCGCGCACTTCCAAGAGTACAATCGCTGCGTAATGATTTCTGAACGACCCTCTCCAGGGTGCCTGGATTTCCTCCTGGCCCTCTGAGGAAAATGTGTGTCAGTGCCAGCCCTGAGTCCCAGGACTCTTGCCTCCTAAAGCATGCTGAGGAAGTGGGCTGGTTATCACCAAGTTGATAGGGAGAGTTGGCCTGAGTAAGCTGCTGTTGAATGTTAGCCATGGGTTGACAATTTTGCCCTAAGAGCTTCCTTAGTAAACTGCTAGACCAGATTGTGGAAAGTATTATTGAGATTACTGTCACTGCTTTACTTTTTTTTGCGTTAGGCATTCACTAAAGTCACCATATCAAGCAACGACTTGAAGTCACTTTGCAGTCCTGGCATTATGGTTATTATATAGGTTCTGATGTATAGAATACTGTATCAGCTAGCATTGGCTGCATAACAAACCATCCCAGAGGTGAAAATAGCTTATAAGAACAATCATTTATTTACTCATAGTTCTGCGCGTTGGCAGTTGTTCTGGGCTCAGCCAGAAAGGCTCATCTCTACTCCTCGTGGTGTTAGTTGGGCTCACTTGTGTATTTGGGCTTTAGGCAGGATGGCTGGGACAGTTGGGGCCTCTCTCCATGCGATCGTGCATCCTTTAGGAAACTAATCCAAGCCTATTCACATGGTGACAGAGAGTTCCCAACAGAAGGAGAAAACCAGCCCAATATGTAAACATTCTTCTGGTCTCTGGTTGTATCTTATTTGCTTGTGTCCCATTGGCCAAAGCAAGTCACGAGGCCAATCCAGAATCAGGGTTGGCAGGGACCACCCAAGGGTGTGGATACCGGGAGGTGTGGTTGTTGTATGCCTTTACTGCAGTAGTTTACAAAAAGCAGTTTATGTAGGGTCTTCCCAGAAAGGAAGACAGCAGAGTGTCATTGTTGGCTCTCTCCTTCAGACAGTTGTCTGGGACAGGTCCAGTCAGTAGGTTAGAGCACTCCACTGACTGGTCCATGTGGACCTGGTCCCCTTAACCACTTCCCTCAGGGACCATCAGCTACACCAAGGCTGAAGCCATCGGCTCACATATTAATGGGCACTCTTAGTCTCAAAGGTCCTCCAAGAGAATGTGCTGGAACAGCACAGATCTGCTGGGGTTTTTTTGTTTGTTAGTTAGTTATTTTAGGAGGTAACAGGGATTGAACCCAGGACCTCGTAAATGGGAAGCAGGCACTCAACCACTGAGCTACATCCGCTCCCCACAGATCTGGTGTTAATGCTAGAAAAGGAACTCCAAGCTGATATCAGATATAGCCCTCTCAGGAGTTCTCACAAATTGGCATCTAAAATCCCCTGCAGTTTTCGTAGCTTGCCCTGAGCCTGAGTTGTGTCTCGCCTCTGTTCTTGAGCATCTCAGAGAAAATGCCAGCAGTCTCAGGGACTGCCTGTCCTTTGTGCCATTAACAGTGCCGTAGATAATGCTCTAAGGGTGGCAGCACAATGGAGGAGACAGTCTGGGGCACTGGGGCTTGCCTGGGAGACTGGACACCCGGATTCTGTAGTGAGGCTGCGGCCAGTTGGTAGGTAGAAGGATGGGATGATGGACTAAATGACATTTGGTTTTCATCCCAGTTCTAACAACCTTATTTTCAGTTGTGTGTCTTTTTGGTTTATGCTGATGTTACAGGTTGTATTTAACAATTTTGCTGCCTTATCAAAACCTTGCCTTTTGATGCACCAAGAAACAAGGAATTGAGGGAGCAATTTTCAGCTTAGATAGGTGGTTTGATGCTGATATCAGATACAGCCCACTCAGAAGTTCTCACAGTTTGACATCTAAAATGAGTGTGGGGGTGGGGGGCGCATGAGAAAGATGGATGGTCTTCGGGTCCTTGAGTGAGGCTGGGCCCTGGGCATCAAGCACACATTTATCACCCCTCTCTTTGTTTGAGTCACCCACATAAGGGGGCTGGGCTGCATTTGAGAAAATAATCCAAGATGACTAGACCTGAGGTGTGATTGTGGAGAGGCATCTTTTGCTGCAAAGAAGGAAGAATAATTAGATTAGAGCAAGAATGAATGTTCCCTTCTTTTGGTCAGAGATGATGACACTGTCTCGGATTGAGCAGATGCACCTGTCAAGGCCAGTGGAAGTTAGGAGCCCTTACTGATGTGGGCACTATGAAGGTTCTAGCTTGACATGTATATGAGATATATCTATATATCTATATAGTCAAATTTCTCTCTCTACCTCCTTCCCCAGGTTGTATCCACTTATCAATTTTTATTCCTACCAACAGTTTATTCTCCTGCCATTCCTGGATCTTATCAGTTCTTTTATAAATATCTGCCAATACAATTTGTTAATGTCTTTTTGGCCCAATTTTCAAAATTTTCTTTTATTATTAAAGAGATTGATACCTTCCCCCCCGTTTCTTGGCCAGCTGCCCTTTTTTCTCAAGACAGGGTTATTGGTCAAGACCTTGGCTCATTTTTGATGGTCCTTTGCACTGGTCCAGATTTCCCCCTGGGGATTTGAAATGCAGCATTTATAGTAAACTTGTTTCACACCAATGCTTCATTCTATTTATAGACTTCCACTGAACCATCTGTCTAGTCTTGTGCTAGGACCACACTCTTTGAATTACCATACACCTTATTTTAGAAGGTACAGAGTTGTGGGGGTTTTCTTGTCACCTTGATGCTAACTGAAGGGTTGCCAAGGCTGAGACATTTAATCTCGCTGCAAATAGGAATAGGTAAAACTCTTGTTAGCAGTTAATAATGGTGTCTGATGGTGCCCGCAGTTACTTTGCTTAAGTGGAGGCACCATGTCTCCCTTCAGCCTTGTCTGTAGTTCCTCCATATGCCTGGCAGACCCTGTCCTTTACTGTTAAAGGTAACAGGAGAGGTAACTTTGAGCTTAGTCTGCATTTAAACGATTGGTATGTCAGCCAGTACTCTTCTTTGAAATTGATAGAAAATACAGCTCAGAGTAGCTTAAGTACAAACTAAAATTTGGTCGCTTTACCCAACCAGAAAGTCTGGGAGTAGGTCTTGCTTCAGGTAAAGCCTGATCCATGCCTCAAAGTCAGAGAGCCCAGTTTCTCCTTTCCCATCCCATGGCTTTCCTTCTCTATGTTGGCTCCATTTTCAGGTAAAGGTTATGCTTCATGGAGGCAAGATGGCTGCCTTACCCAGCTTGAATCCTTGCAGGTCCAAATCCAGTGGAAGAAGAGAAGGTCTCCTGCCCAGAATTTGGGCCTGACTGCCATTGGTCTGAATTGGGATGTGTCCCCTTCCCTAAGCCAGTAACTGAGGCATGGGACAGAGTACACTATTTGACTTATGCCTGTTAATATGCCCCACCCTGCACAGGGGCGGGCTGGCCCCCAAGGAGACTTGGGGAGCTATAACTGAAAGAAGAAAGAATGGATGCTAGCTGGCCAGATACATCAACAAATGCCCCTCTACCCGCACTGGTGGGATCTGCCTTGATGTTTTATTTTCACTATGAGAAGAATTCATCATGTCAGTCTCAGAAAGAGCCATTGTTAGAGAGCCAGTCTTGCCCAAGGTTGGGTTACTTGAGGACCTGCAAATTCCCCTTTCAGTAAATTCTGTGTCTGTGAATTATCTGGAGAGCTCAAGGAAGCCGAGGCCATTGTGACTGCTTGGCAGAGCTTAGTTGAGTTCTCATCATTAAGTGAGGTTCTTTGTCAATGAGTGAGACAAGGTTCAAGCAGCCATTTCAGGATTAAACCAGTAAATGGTTATTCGGCACCACTGTGGGAAACACTGCTCAGAGACCAGGCACAAAAGGACTAAACTGCCCACCAAGATGGCAGAAAGCCAAGTCCAGTCACCCCCTGGGCCAATCTCACCTGTAGATGGGCATGCTTTAATGTACACTGCTTCCCCTGCCTCTTGTTTGGCAGTTGGCTTTGCTATTATTTAAATGGTTATCTATACCCAGCTTATGAAGGTTTTTCTTAAACACTTTTTTGCTTTGCTTAAAGCTCAGAGTCCTCTGCTCTCCACTCAGCTTGCCCATGGCTGAGGTTTCCCATGGCTTATGGAGACCACCTAGGCTCCTTCTGCCTCTGGTCCTCCTGGCAACTTCTGCAGCCACTACCTTCTCCTCAGAGTCTTTTCTTACAGTTCAAGTCCAGAGGACTCTGAATGGCTCAGCTTATTTTTGGGGGCAGACCAAGTCGGTGATAGGATACTCAGACCTGGTGTTCCTTGTGGACTGCCCTTGGGTCAGTAAGGGTGGCCGTTGATCTGGGCTCGTTGTGGTATAAAGCATGGCCACTGCACTTCCACGCAGTTCCTGAGGAGAATTGTGGGCCGGCAGCACCGGAAAACCAGCGAGATCACCAGGTATCCTTAACCACAGGATAATGCTTTCCCTGTGTGGAGCCTGAAAATGCTATGATTATTTTTTCAGAGGAGACTGGGCCTGTGGTGGCCATAGCAAGTGAGTTCCTCTGCAGAGAACAGTGCAGGGCATCCTGAAGTAGTTCCAAGTGCTTTAAGTTTATTTTAGGAGAGCCAGTTGTACCCTGCGGGCTCAGGGGCGTCAATCCATGTCTTTTCATTTTACTGTTAATTACTCTCATGCTCTTCTTTCAGAAGAGCTTACAGTCTTCAATACTGACACAACTCAAAGATCTTTTTTCTCTTTCTTACATCAGGGGAAGAGTCTCCAAAAGTTAGTTTATCTGGGCCACACTCAGCTCTTAATTAATTGAGGTTTCTTCAGGATTTATTGTCAGTGATCCTGGAAGGGTCGAGAAATGGCACTTTTGCTAAGCTTTGGTTGAAAGGGGGATCGGGAGCGATGGTTACCATCTCCATGGTTATGCAAAGTCTACGGACTGTAACATGATAAAGAACGTGTCTCCAGAGTATAAGCAGACATTCAGGCTGCCCGTGTGTGCTAAGGAAATCCAGGGGCTTGGTAAATGGAGAACCCAGGGGAGAGGGCAACACGAGTACAGAGACCTTGGGCTGTTTCAGACTTGAGCAAGAGTATGTCCAAAGTTTTATCTGGATCAGCACTTTTCTAACAAAGTTCATGGACCATACAGCATTTTCTGGGGGTGGGGTGGGGGGGCTCATTGACACATAAAATGTAATTGATTCCATATTCCTCTCAGATCTAAAAACAGCACTCATGTTTGTTTTTAAAAAACATTATTTCACTTGAGAAGATGGTGTAGAGTTACGTCGACAATCTGATGAGTTCCTCAGATAATTCCACTAATAAGGTAGAGGAGAAACAACCTAAAAGAAACACTTTGAAGAGAATTTGTGTGTATTGAGGAAGAGGGAGGATTGGTTAGCTGAAATCAGAAAGATTCCAAGTAATGAATATTAAATTGAATGATAACTGAATTAGCATTCCACAAGGACTCTGTTCTGGCAGTTTTGGTGGTACAGTCATTGAATGCTAATACGTACAGCGGCCCAGACTCAGGGCCGTTTGGTGGGAAATGGCTTATCTGCTTTGTTTTGGTCATGTTTAATGTTAATTCAAAATCAGTTTCTTTTTCAATAATATTTTATTATTATTTTTTGGTTAGAGAAGTTGTAGTTTGTATAAAAGTCATGTGAAAAACAGACATTCCCATATACCAACCTATTATTGACACTTAGTGTTGGTGTGGTACTTTCGTTACAATTGAAGAAAGAATATTAAAATCTTACTGTTGGCTGAAGTCTATAGTTTGCATTAGGTTTAAGAAAGCAAAAATACCACCTGTCTTTATTCTACTTCAAGCTCCTTTTTTTCTGTAACGGACTAGGTAGTAAATACATAGCATACAAAAATCACCTTAGACAATATGTAAATGAATGAGTGTGGTTGTGTTCCAATAAAACTTTATTTATGGACACTGAAATTTGAATTTCATTGAATTTTCATGTATCACAAAATATTATTTTGATTTTTTCCCAACCATTTAAAAATGTAAAAGCCACTCTTAACTCCCAGGCAATACAAAAACTGGCGCCATGGCCCATGAGCCATATGTAGTTTGCCAACCCTTGTTCTAGTTGTAGTTAGGGTCTTGTCTTTTGGAGCAAACAGCACGTACATTTTGCATGTGAAAGGATGCCAACCGGCATGTTGTGTGTGTCACCGGATTCCGGTGAGTGTGTTGTTTTTCTGTTTTTGGGGGCGTTATTTTTGTCATTTTTGAGCTCCCCTGCTCCTCCAGCCCCCCCGTGAGGGGGTGAAGCATGGTCTCTAGGCTTCAGAGCTTGGTGGCTCAGGACTTGGCTGCTAGCAGCACTGCCCTGATGGCAGGGAGGCCAACCTTCTGGACTCTGGACTTGTCCTCCACCCAGAGAATTCTGAGTGACTCTTGAATTGGAGGGAATTGAGAATGCAACAAAGGTAGACACTAGAATAAAGCTTCTGAACTTTACAACTAGTCTTCTCCATAAGAGTTATGGAAATGATAATAGCCTCATAATTTCTTTTCAAATATGTATTTTAAAAGGCTTAGGTCTCTCACGTGCTTCTTTTCATCCTTACTCTTAGAGGGATAGGTAAAAGACACACTTCTACAAAATGCAACCACATGGCTTTGTTTAGTACAATATTTAGGGAAATTGGGAAAGTGGCAGAAACATCCAGTTTTCCTAAAATAATCTGTATTATGCGTGGCAGTGAAACAAAGATAGGCATTATATTTAGTTAAATCTGTTTAATAGCAGTCATTTTTATTAGGATCCCCCCCCCAACAGCCTTAATAAATATAAAGCTTTTAAATATTTGTCCCATTTTATAATTAGTCTAGATTTAGCAGTGGCTCTTCCTGATTTGGGAGGAAGCATGCTTGACTGTTGCCAGGCAACAGCTAATCGTGGTATTAGCTGCCAGCAAGCTGTTGGCAGTAACTGTAAATTCTTTTGTCTTGTTAACAAAAAATGAGTGTTAAAGATACAGCAGTATATAAAGTCTTCTCTGTTGTTCAAATATATATAACTTAGGTGATAAATTTCTTACACTAATATAACCTCGATGTGCTGCTGAAATTCGTAGCATATTTGGAGAACCTGTTCATTCTTGTACTTTAGTCGCATGTGGTCTGCTCGTGGCACTAAAGAAGCTCATAGAATCGGGCAGGGATGCAACAGAGGCTTTGTTTTCTCTTGGTAAAAAGCTGAGGTGATTGTTAAGTGCTGGGGTGTGAAAGGTAGGTGGACTTCTAACATTGGCGTCCCAAGTGGGGAGACCAGGAGCCACCAGTTCTCCATCGTTGACTGCAACCAACTGCAGAGTCCTGCTGCAGACAGGCCCTGTCCCCCTCCACCTCCAGTTCAGCCAGCCTGGAAGCAAGCATGTCGTTTTCTAGGACAGAACCTCATAAAACGATTTCTTATTTCATAAGTGAGTGGGAGGTGAGCCATCCTTTGGACATGTGCAATTAAGAAGGAATTGATTTGGGTCTTAATTTCTCACCATTTATTTGGTTGGTGCATCTTTTAAAAAAACTAAACCATACCATATCCCAGACCATTGTCAGTACACTTTCTTCCAGTTACCTGCCTTTAAAAGACATGTTTGGTGGTCTGTTAAGGATCATGTAGTACACCAGGCATCTCCTCACTTCAGCGTCATAACCCATTGTCCAGGTGGGGCTATACGGAAACAAAGTCTTAGAGAAGGTAACTAATGGCCCTGAGTCCACTGGGCCGGAAGAGCAGGAGCTGGGGGAGAATCGGGTTTCCTCTGGTTTCCAGACCTCTACCCTAGTTTTACCCTCAGTTTGCACCTAGTTTGCCCAGTGAATGGCCCAGTTGCCCAGTGAATCAACATAAGGCATTAAATGAATGACCAAGATGTTGAATGTCTTTCATTCTTTTGTGCCCTGATTTCTAGAAACTGCTCTTAGATGTTTTTAGTAGAGAGGAAAAAATTACTGCCTCCTCCTCTCCTGACCTCAAGCTTAGCTGGAAATGTCCTATCCCAGGAACTCTTTCTCTCCTGTCTACACTGCAGTTGTGCTCACAATCCGTTTCCCCTTAAAACTGGGCATTTTGGATTTTCCCTGCCAAGCTCACTGCTCCTCCTGGGGCTCCAGCTCAGCCAAAAGAAGTGTCGTCACCAGAGGCTGCAAACCCAATTCTGTTCCCTTTCAGTGTTATTTTTACTATCAGCTGAACTACTTCAGCATCATGTAAACACGCTGGAGTATGTTAACAGCTGCCTCTCTTTTAAAGTTGAACCAGCTCAGAACTAAAAGGGGAACTGCTTTCAGGTTCTGCTCAAGTTTTCATGTGACAGCATCAAAGCTATTTTTAGCAGCGCGATCACCAGCAAGAAGCTGAAAACGGCTGCTTTCAACTATAAACAGTGGAAAGAAAGGATCATTTGTGCGTTGCTGCAGCTTTTGAGTCCATTTATGTGGGAGACAAAGGGGTGTGTAAATCTCTTCTTCAAAGTTATGCAGGCATCTTGTCCGTGCTCAGAGCCCCGTCACCTCTTCAGAGACAGAGTAATGTTAATTTAGCGCTTGGCTGCCCGGGCTCCGAGTTAAACGAGATGCACTGATAACAGTGAATTATAAAACTGTCCTTCTAGGTGTCCATTCTGAAAAGAAGGCAATGTATAGATGCTCAGAAACATCCACTAAACTTAAAGTGCTTCTATTGTTTCCCCAGTTTTCCTTTTTTTTGCTCCTGTAGATTGCAAAACTCAAGAGACACTAAGAAATGGGAGGTGGGTTATATCAGCACCGTGGTGCGGTCCAAAGAGCACGCGTCACTTAACTAGCTGCACGGCACTTGTGAGGGACTTAACCGCTCTGAGTTAAGTGTTCTTAGCTGCAAAATGAGGCTCACGATCCCAGCTCTATGTGCTTTGTAGAGCTAGTTTTTTCAGCAAACATTTGTTGAGCACCTGCTCTGTGCCAGCCTTTGAGGATTCGTAGACACGTAGAACAGTTGTTGTCCACAAGGAACTCGCATTCTAGCTACCTAAATAAATAAACCACAACACAGTGTGATGCACGTAAATGGAGCAGCACAGGGGAGACAAGACCTGCCCTGAGCATGAGGGGAGGTGGGAAGAAGACAGGACGAGCTGTATTTCCAAGAACGTGTAAGAGTTTGCTAAGAAGTTGGGGGGTGGGGGTGGGAGAGATGGTCCAAGCAGGGGCAGTCGAGTAAGCAGGGGTAGGAGGCACTGTGGTGTCTTTGGGGAGCCATGAGCAATGTGGTATTGCCAGACGAGGGATGGAAGGAGATGAAGATGGAGCAAGTTGGGCCAGTCATTTAGGGCTGAAGAAGATG
>JAQZBX010022366.1:0-31600 GCA_029593785.1 Cabassous unicinctus
TATGGAAAAGACCAAGCTACATGTATCAACCACTTAAAACATGTGCTTATATACATAAAAAATTTCAAGGTATTGGATATGGCCAACCTGGAAGAAATTATTTATTGGAGTGTATTACAGAAGTTTATTATTCAATTGTCTGGGATAAGTAATAAAGTATTTATAACTGAAAGAAAACTGAGGATTTGAGGAAAGTATAAAAATACGGCATTGAAAGACCTGTTAAAATGGCAATCTGGAAAATTTGCTTTCTTTCTTAAAAGTGGGGCTATATAATAACTCTGTCTTTCAACACAGAATAACATTTGGAAGTGTTGGTCTCTCCTTGAGATCTGGATAAAAAAATATATTCCATGCTCCTGTTATTCAACCTTCCTGCATTATTAAGGAGAAGGAATTTATAGTTACAGAACTGAGGAAGAAGTAGCAATAAATGGCATTGAATTTTGCTTGCAGAACATCTGATTTTGCTTATATAATGTGATACAGATTGTAACATAGATATTAAAAAAATATTCTCTCCAGATTGAAAGAGACTTATCTTACTGATTCCCAAAAGCTAAGCCAGAAATTTGATGGCTAAAGAATACACTAAATTTTAATAGCTCAGAATTTAAAAGCATGAAGACTCCCTTTTTTTTTCTTTAAAATCCCTATGTAGATAATTTCTGCCTTAAAGAACTTATTCTCATTTAACTTCAGCTTCAATCTGCAACTGGTACAAGTGAACCACCGGGCTCATTATGAATTAGAAACCTCTTTTCAAAATAGAAGTAAATAGCTCATTATTACCGAAAGCATTTTTTATTCAAAGTTATAAGCCCAGTAAAAGCATGAAATTTGTTCATATTGCTCCATTATCTGAAATGTATCATATGTTTTCAATATTTCAAAATTGAAGACTCTATCATGTTAATTTTTTTAAAAAGTTGATTTGTTCCTACTTGGATCATCTTCACAGCTGTTTTCTGGGAAAATATATCACTGCCCCATTTTATAACAGGTTATATTCTTACAAAATTTGGGAGTTATATTTCTGGATCCATGCTTGAGGGAATATGCCTTTATCACTGTCTCATTATTTAATTTGAAATTTACATTAAATGTAGAATTACTGTCTGAGGTATTTTCTTCCAGATATTTGAATATGTTGAATATGTAAGCCTATTAATTTCTAATCCCAGGGTCCTGATTGGAATCCACTACTAGTCATGTTATTCTTCTTTTATATTTTCTCTCTACAAGTTGATATTGCATTTTATGGATTTTTGAAGCTCTACTTTGGTATTTTTGAATGTGTGTTTTTAATTATCATCCTCATCATGAGGTAGGCTATATTAATGATGAAACATAGCTTTCCTTCCATGAACAATTTTTCCCCAGATTTTATTTTGAAGTTTTTTTAACACAAATTTCTGTTTTTTTTCTCTCTCTTTCTGTTCCCATAGCTACCTCAGGGGATTTAGCAGGAGTATCTACACCTCAGCATCGGCTATCCTATTATTACACCAATGTATATTTGAATTGTAAATTGATAGCAAGTTGATTGTATAATTATATTTTACAGGAATGCTTTTTTCTGGCTACAATAAAACATCCTAATGTTATCAATTTAATATTTACTTTTCTCTGGCATTATAACTCCTGAAAAAAACACTTTTCTTCCATCTCACTTTAGAAATTTAAAGAAACAAAATTATCACTTTTTTACAATTTAGATTTTTTCAGCATATTAAATTGATTATTTATAAAACTAGTGCTCTTTATTATGTTGATAGTGATTCCATTTTATAAAGAGGAGATGCATATGGCCTCAAGAGTCCTGTTGCTGTTCCCAAGGGAAAAGGAAGTATAATGTATAAATTCTTATGATTTCTGTATGTAAGTGAGGAGCTTATTTTTCTTTGCTGATACATTTTTTTTTGGTGGGATCATTTTTTTAAACAGAAGTCACATTTTATTTAGATTGAAATAAACTGTGAAAAATTGATATTCTTCACCAAAAATAAAGCAATATTTTTGTATTATTCTTAGATAAACCACAAAACACTTAGTTTTGTAGGCTTTCCAGGTTTTGCTTATAAATAAAAATGAGGAAGTAGATATAGTTATGGAAATAGGCAGAAGAAAAGTCACAAATCAGTTGTCAATATCCATGGTCTCTTGCACCTGTCTACACCATGAAACAGAAGGTTTCAACACATACTTGCTAAAAAGCTTATGAAGGTGTAGGCTCAAAAATGGAAGGTAAAAAGCAAAAAAGTATTTGAATCATAACTTGTTCCTTTAGGTTGATTTGATAAAGACAAAATCTACACTGAAATCCTTGCTTGCCAAGATCAGTTTTTCTCACTCTCTGGTAATTCCCTTAACTGTTCAATACAAACTTTTAACAATATACTTAAAACTCCTGCTATTTAAAAGTCAGTTGTGAGCTTCATTGTAACATTTTACAAAATGTGTTCCTTTCTTTCTATACTGCCTCAAGAATTATTTCTTCAAAGTACTGATAACTGGACTGATAACCTGAAAACTGGACTCACAGTGAACATAAATATCTTGTCTAAAATGACAACTAAAGTATTTCCAGGGTACCACTGACAGAGATCACACAGAAATGAAATGTGGCACTTTCAATGCTATCTTCTGGAAAAATAGATGTATCTTCAAATCATGAGAGTTCAAACAGGGGTACTTTAAATAGGTAGATTATTAAAGACTAATGTATTCAATGGGAAACTTATAGTAAAAAATATTCAGAGATTAAGTGGCCTATATATATTTTACAGTTTTTCTAACAAATAGAATAAAAAACCTATTTTAAAAGTATCTTAGGTATTTTCAATGTTTTCTGAATTATTCGTAGGAAGCTCTGACTTAGTTGTATAAAGTTTGATATATATGCCCACCATTAAATCTAGATCATGTTTTATATCAGAATTTATATTAAGCAAAGCGAAGTTATTTGATTTTGGTCTGTCAAAGTGTTCCTCAGATATGCTTTTTTTAAAAAAAAATATTTATTTTAATGAAACTTTAGATTACATAAATGTGACATAAAAAATATCGGGGATTCTAATATACCCCACTCCCTCCCCCTTCCACACTTTCCTACCTTAACAACATACTTCATTAGTGTGGTACATTTGTTGCAATTCATAAATACATATTGAAGAATTGCTACTAGCCATGAATTATGGTTTCCATTATAGTTTACACTCTGTCCCACACAATTTTGTAAGTTATGACAAAATATATAAAGGTCTGTATCTGTCATTATATTGTCATGCAGGACAATTCCAATGTCCTGAAAATACCCTGATATTACATCTTTTTGTTCCTCTCCCTCCCCTAAGAACCTCTGATGGCCACTGCCTCCACATCAATGATAAAAGTTCTTCCATTGCTAGAATAACAATAAGTCTATAGTAGAATAAAAATAAGTCGACTTTAGTGCGTTGTTCTTCCCCCAATCTTGAGGATTTGGGGACAGTGATGAATACTCCACCTCTAACTGAGATGTAGCTTAGATCCCATGGGGCAGATGGATGGCAATATATTGCTTGTAGTTACCTTGGGATAGGCATTGTCTATCATCATCACCTTGTTAGTTGTCCTGGTTGAATTCAATGAACTAGACAGTGGATGTTGCAGGGATTCAAGGACCTACTGGCACATAGAAAGCCCAAAGGTTTAAGTCTTTTGGACATATGCCTATCAACTGTAGTACTAAATATAGGTTCAAATAGAAGGGACAGAAGAGCCATGTTAAGGGAAACCACAAATGAGTCCAAGTTTTCCACACTGGGGAACATAAATTTCAAGTTAATGCCCACTGGGAGGGTGCCAAATTCCTGAGCTCTCTGCCCTCCGTATAGTATCTGGATGTCTCTAGAGTCTTCAGGAGCCCCTCTATTTGAGGAAATACTTACTTTGGCAGTCAATGAGGTCCTGCTGAGACATGCATAAGCATAACCTCTGGAATATCCTCCCACTTCACTTTGAAATCTTTTAAACATAAAAATTCATTTGTATTTACCATTTTCCCCATATGGCAAGGTCTTTCTCCAGGTGTATTGCTGGAGGCTCATCCCCAGGGGTCATATCCCACACAGGGGGAAGGTAGTGCATTTATATGCTGAGTTTGACTTAGGGAGGGGCCATATTTGAGCAACAAGGAGGCCCTCAGGGGGTAACTCTTAGGCAACATATAATACTAGGCTATTTCAATTTCAAAAGAAAAGATTCATAAGTACAAGCATCAATATCAAGGGTTTGGCACTATGATCTGTGCTCCTTCACTAGGCACTGACCCTGTACTCGGGGTATTCTTGCTGCCTTGTTAGAGAATGTAGCAGAAATTCCCAGGATGGGAATTCAATATTCTTTCAGTTATTGTGCGGATCTTCACCCACCTTGACAATGCCCATGAACACTTGAACACATTCATATGCATTAGAGGCATGCCCTAGATGAACCTTCTCCCATCCATCCCCACAGCACCAATACCCCACACCACTCATCCTCCCCTTCCACCCTTGTGATTCTTCTGTGATCCAAAGATGAAGCCAAGAATATAATCAAATTAAAATAATAAGGGAAAGAAATAACAATGATAGTTTAAAAATAATATATAAAATGCAAAAAAAATTAAATTTTTTTGAATAATAAAAATATTTAGACATTATGTCTTTCATCACTGTAACATCTGTTGTCTTGTATTAACAGTGACATTTTCTTCCTTATATTCTCCCAGTGTCTTATTTCTTTTACATTTTATCTTCAAGGAAGCTTTAGGTCACAGAAAGTCATGTAGAGAATATTGGGGATTCCCATATACCCAAAGTCCTATTCTTTTTCCCCTCTCCCTTATTAACATTCTACATGCAGATGATAAATTTGTTACAATTGAGGTACACATATTGGAGCATTGCCACTAACTATGGTCTAAGTTTCATATTATGGTTTACATTTTGGACCATAGACTTTTATATATTTTGATGAAACTTAAAATGGCCAGTACCCATTATTGCAAGATCATGCAGAATAATTTTAATTATCTGAAAATGTCCTATGTTCCATCTATTCTATTTTCCCTCCCATTCCTCTGGGGACCTATGGTCACAATTAAGTTTCACTTTTTGAAGAATAAGGTTCATAGTTACTTGCAATAATATTGAGGACTTGACATCTTGATCTGTTTTCTTTTAGTAGACACTGCCTATGTTCTAAAGAGACTCTTGCCCCTCTATTTGAGAACTTGGCAGGACTTCCCAGGGTGTGAATTTAATATTTTCTTGTTTATTGTGTGTGTTTCAACCCATTGATTTAACACACTGTGACAAGATGAACACTTAAATATTGCGTAAAAGACTTCCTCAGGTATACACTCTCCTGCATGCACACCCCCCATATCTAACACCCTACACCAGTAATCCTTTCCTGACATATTTGCCAAAAGAAATTCCCAATGTTGTAGTTTTAACCACAGACCTGTAAATCCCAAGAGTTCACCTGTTCCTTTCCCCAACCATCCCTCCAGTTCTATGGATAGTACAACCCTACCCCCTACCATACTCCTCTCATATACCATGATGGCCAAACCCAATATAATCACTGCACCACTGTCATGCCCACCCTCTGCACAATTACACCCTTCCACCTTATCATTGATTTTGCCCATATGAGCATTGACTCACAACCTTCTACTCCCTTTCAATCTCCTGTAAACCTATTTTGTAGACTCTAGCTCTGCCAGTTTGCTCAATTTGCTTAATTCATATCAGTGAAGTCATGTAATAGTTGTAATTCATTGCCTGGTTTGCTTCACTCAATATAAGGTTTTCAAGATTCATCCATGTTATCTCATGTGTTAATACTGCAATCCTTCTTACAGTTCAGTAATATTCCACTGAATGTATATACCACAATTTGCTTATGCATTCATCTGTTGATGGAAATTTGGGTTGCTTCCAACTTTTGGCAATAGTGAATAATCTTTGATCCATCTTGAGTTAATTTTTTGTATAGGGCATGAGATGGTGATCCTCTCCCATTCTTTTGGATATGAATTTCCAGTTCTCCAAGCACCAGTAATTGAAGTTGCCATTCTCACCAGTGAGAAAGCTTGGTGGCCTTGATGAATATCAGTTGACTGTATGTGCAAGGATGTATATCAGAACTCTCAATTCAGTTCCATTGGTCAGTATGTTTACCTGTGTACCAATACCATGCATTTTTGACCACTATAGCTTTGTAGTATGTTCTGAAGTCAGGTAGTGTGACTCTCCAATTTCTAATTCTTTATCAATATGGCTTTGACTATTCGGGGCTCCTTGCCCTTCCAAATAAGTTTCATAGTTAGGTTTCCAATCTTGTTAAAAATGTTGTGGTAATTTTTATTGATATTACATTAAATCTGTAAATCAGTTTGAGTAGGATAGACATTTTAATGATATTCAATCTTTCTATTCATGAATAGAGAATATTGTTCCATTTATATGTCTTCTTTGATTTCCTTTAACAATGCTGTATCGATTTCTGTGTACAATCCTTTACCTCTTTAGTAAGTTTATTCTTAGGTATTTGATCCTTTTAGTTTCTATTGTAAATAGAATTTTTCCTTGTTTGCCTCCTCAGGTTGCTCATTATTGGAGTAAAGACATGCTATTGATTTTGGACATTGATCTTAGATTCTGCCACTTTACTGAACTCATTAATAAGCTCTAGGAGCTATGTTGTCGATTTCTCAGGGCTTTCTTTATATAGGATAATGTCATCTGCAGGTGTTTTTACTTCTTCCTTTCCAATTTGGACACCTTTAAAAATTTTTTCTTGCCTAAGTGCTCTAGCAAGTACTTCTAACACAAAGTTAAATAAGAGTGGTGACAGTGGGCATCCTTGCCTTATACCAGATCTTAGAGGGAAAGATTTTAGCATTTCACCATTGATATGATGCTAGCTGTGGGTTTTTTCATATATACCCTTTATCATGTTGAGGAAGTATCCCTCTATTCCTATTTTTGAAGTGTGTTTATCAGGAAAAGGTGCTGTATTTTGTCAAATGCTTTTTCTGCATCAATGGAGATGATCTTGTCATTTTTCCCTTCAATCTGTTCATGTGGTGTATTACATTGATTGATTTTCTTATGTTGAATCTTCCTTGCATAGAAGAGATGAAACCCACTTGATTACTGTGTATAATTCATTTGATGTGTTGAAAAATATGATTAGTAAGTATTTTGTTGAGGAATTAACATCGTTTCATTGGAGAGATTGGTCTATAATTTTCTTTTCTTGTACAGTCTTTGTTTGGCTTTGGTATTAGGGTGATGTTGGTGTCATAGAATGAGTTAGGCAAAGTTCCCTCCACTTCTATTTTTTGGAATAGTTTAAGCAGGATTGGTGTTAGTCCTTTCCATAATGTTCGGTAAAATTCACTTGTGAAGCCATCTGGTGATTGGATCTTCTTAGTTGGGAGGTTTCTGATGACTCATCCAATCTCATTATTTGGGATTGGTCTGTTGTGTGCATCAATTTCTTCTTTCATCAGTGTAAGCTGTTGGTGTGTTTCTAGGAATTTGTCCATTTCATCTAAGGTATCCATCTTGTTGGATTATAATTTTTCAAAGTATTCTCTTAAGATACTCTATTTCTGTGTTTTTAGTTGTGGTATCCCCCTCTTTCTTTCTTATTTTATGTATTTGCACCTTCTCACTCTTTTTCTTTGTTAGTGTAGCTAAGGGTTTGTCAATTTTATTAATCTTCTCAAAGAATCAGCTGTCTGTTTTGTTAATTTTTTCTAGTGAATTCTCATTTTCAAATTCATTTACCTCTGCTCTAATCTTTGTTAGTTCCTTCTTTCTACTTGCTTTGGGATTAGTTTGTTGTTCTTTTTCTAGCTCTTCCAGGTGTGCAGTTAGGTCTTTGATTTGAACTCTTTCTTCTTTTTTAACATAGGCATTTATGGCTATAAACTTCCCTCTCACCATTGCATTTGCTGCATCTCATAAGTATTGATATGTGGTCTTTTCATTTTCATTTGTTTCAAGGTAGTTACTGATTTCTTTTGCAATTTCCTCTTTGACCCACTGACTGTCTAAGAGTGTATGATTTAATTTCCATATCTTTGTGCCTAATCTGGTTGTCTGCCTCTTACTGTGTTCCAGCTTCATTCTATTGTGATCAATGAAATTATTTTGTATAATTTCAATCTTTCTGAATTCATTCAGAGTTGTTATGTGACTTATCATAATGTCTATCCTTGAAAATGATCCATTTGTGCTTGAGAAGAATGCAGATCTTGCAGGATTTAGGTGTAATGTTCTGTGTATGTCTATTAGGTATATATCCACTAATGTATTATTCAAGGTCTCTGTTTCATTATCGATCCTCTGTCAAGATCTTCTGCTTAATGGTGATAATAGTGCATTAAAGTTTCCCACTATACTTGTAGAGGCATTTATTTCTCCACTTAGTTTTTCCATTGTTTTTCTCATGTATTTTGAGGTGCCTTCATTAAGTGCATAAATGTTTATGATTGTTCATTCATCTTGACAAATTACCCTTCTTATTAATATATAGTGTCTTTCTTTGTCTCCAACCATTCACTGTCAACCTCCTTGCATCCCTGGGGTGTTTAAAGTGAGTTTTTCTGAGATAGCATATTTATGGGTCTTATTTCATTATCCATTCTGCCAATCTGAGTCTCTTGATTGGAGAATTTAATTCATTAACATTCAATGTTCTTAATGTCAAGGAATTACTTATATTAGCCATATTTTCTTTAGGTTTATGTATGTTTTATGTTGTTTTATTTCTCTTTTTATCTTTTTAGTTATTATTACCAATAATCTTCTATCATACGCTGTCTTCCAACCCTCTCTCTCATTTTTTCTTTTCAACCTGCACAACTCTCTTCAATATTTCTTGAATGGCAGGTTTCTTGTTGGCAAACTCTCTTAATTTCTATTTATCTATGAATATTTTGAGCTCTCCCTCATTTTGAATCCAGCTTTGCAGGATAGAGAATTGTTGGCTGGAAAGTTATTGTTTCTTTTAGCATCTTAACTATGTCATACCACTGACTTCTTGCCTCCATGCTTTCAGATGAGAAATCATCACTTAATCTTATCAAGCTTCCCTTGCATGTGATGGATCTCTTTTCTCGTCCTGCTTTCAATATTCTTTCTTTTTCTTAAGCATTGGACAATTTGACAAGTATATGTCTTGGGGTAGGCCTGTAAGGATTTATACTGATTGGGGTGTGCTTTGTTTCCTGGACAGGTATGTCCATGTTCCACAAAAGAGTTGGGAAATTTGCCATTATTTCTTCCAACATTCCTTCTGCCCACTTTCCCTTCTCTGATCCCTCTGTGATGTCTATAATGCATATATTTGCATATTTCAATATGTCATTCAAATCCCTAAGTCCCTGCTGGATTGTTACTATCTTTTTATCTATCTGTTCTACTATCTCTTTGGTCTCACATGTACTGTCTTCAACATCGCTAATTTTTTCCTCTACCTGTTAAAATCTGCTGTTATGTGCTTCCATTTTATTTTTTATTGCTTGCATTGTGCCATTTGTCACCATCATATCTGGTATCTTTGTACGCATGTTTACAATTTCTTCAGTATGTTCCCCCAGTGTCTTCTTAATATCCTTTATTTCTTCCTTCACTTTCTTAAGTCGATTCATGATATTTTTTGGATATCCCTGATTAGGTGTCATACATTCTGCATCTCCTCCTGTTTTTTAGTTTCTTCATTGGACTGGGCCATGTCTTCCAGTTTCTTAATATTGCTTGTAATTTTTTTTTTGGTGTCTAGGCATCTGTTTATCTTGATGTGCTTATTTGGCTGTTTAGCTGCTCTTTGTATGCCAGTATTTTATCTTCATTTTTTTGCATGTGTGGTAAGTTTTGTTTTTGACACATAGTTCCTCTTATTCTATATTTTTGCAGTTGTCTGTGTTCTTTTGAAAAAAATGTTAGGAATAGAGAAAAGGAAAGTGAGAAGAGAAAAAAAATAATGGTAAAAGAGGAACCATAGAAGAGCTAGGAAAATAAATAATATGGGTAAAAAATAAAAAATGTACAAAAGAATAAGAACCAAAAAGGTGGAATACAAAAAATGAAACAAAGGTCATAATTGGGGAAATAATTAGACTGAATTAAAAGGCTGGAATCAAAAGAATAGAATAAAGACTGAAAGAAGAAAAAAGAGAGAATTACTACAAATGAAAGCATAACAAAAAGAGGGGGAATGAAAGAAAAATGACAGAAAATGGAAGACGAAAAAATGAAGAAAAGAAAATAAATAAACTAGTGAGAATAAATAAGTAAAAGGAAAAGAAAGGAAGCAAAAAAGGGGAAAAATACAAATAAGTAACAAAACATCAAAAACCACATAAAGAACAACAACAATAAACAAAAACAGGAAACGCCCCTAAGGAAATTCTCATGCTGCCGGTAATCATCAATTACATTTCAGTTTGCCCTCTGCAAGTGATGTACTGGGTTTTATCATATAAAATAAAGAAAAAAAAAAGGGAACCAATAAAAAATAAAAACAACAGATCTAAGAAAACCTAAAACAAGAAAATAATCTGCCTTTATGTTTCCTGTTATAAGGTACCAGCTGGGTGCCTGATAACCTGGTGGATCACTCTCTAGATCACTTCTCTAAAGAGACACAGAAGTCAACCTGGGGACCTTGTATATGCAAAGGAGGAATTCCTCCACTGAGCTACACCAGATCCACAGCTTAAGCAGGCTTCAGAAAGCTTATCTGCATCTATCTGCCCCTTTCTCTCAGACAGGTTAGGCTTCTAATGGTTTGACAACCAGGATGTTTAGGTGTCTGTCTCTGTCCTCTCTTTACCTTAGTTCCTCTCTCTCCCAGTTTGGCTGGATGTGATAGCCTGCCTGATCAGATCCCTCATCCCGATTGCTGCCTAATTGCAGTTCGGGGAGGCTTTGAGGTTTAAAGGGGGCTCAGCTGTCCAGACTCACTGAAAGTAAACCACTCTCCACCCTCATTCTCCTAAGGAATTCTCTGTCCCACTCTATTGGTTACAGTTAGTCAGGGGCTTTACCAAGGTTATTTGCCTTAAGGGCAGGGTGTATGTGCCTTTTCTAGCCACATGAGTGAGTAACTCAGTTTTCTTTTGGCTTCTTTATCTGTCTAGTTTCCTCTTCATGAAGCATAGCACTTTCCCATTTTATATATCTCCAAAGCAGCTCTCTCTGATAGGTTTTTGCCCTTTTTCTTCAGGTATGTTTTGAAATGCTTTCTTCCATATTCACAGCAGTCATTCTCAACCTTCATCATGGGAAGAATACATAAGACCTTCAATATGCAAAAACAGGAAAAACTTGATGTCATGCAGATGAAGGGCTTCATAAATGGTGGATGGAAGCTCTATGTCTTTCCCTCTGTGTTTCCATCTGATTCTCCAACAATGAAGCTCAGCTGAGAATGTGTCAGGTTTGGGTAAGTCACTTATGTACATGTGAGCATGGTGTACCTCCAATGTATTGAATTTGATCTGTTACATCACAGAGGGCACCAGAGATAAGAATTTAAGAGCTGTGAGGTGTTGTTCTAAGAACATAACTTTAAGTTTCTGAATAATGTGGTCCAGTGTTGAAATACTCAGGGTTTCTTTATAGTAACTCTCATACGTTACTTGAGATTCCAGGTTATCTTGCTGCACCCTGCAGAATTTGCCAAACTGTTTCATTTGAATATCAAGTTTGGTTGCCAAACTTGTGGCTTCCTCAAATCAGAATTCATGATAACCTTAAATATTTTCCATCACTTCGTTAAGTGAATGCAGCACTGCAGTCAAGCTGCTGGCTGCAAAGAAGGCCTCAGAGGTATGTGCCTGGGGATAGGTCCCAAAAGGCCCTTGTAAAAGATAGGACACTCTTAAGAACAACAATGGAAACAAAGAAATTAAAATCTGTTACTGCACTACAGAATACAAATGCTTGGCCATCAATATAGTTATTCCATCTCACATTTGTGTCAATATTTATACCATCTAAACATAAAATAAGTGCTTGCTGAGATACCTACAATTTCAAAAGTGTCACACCTACCTGTCCTCTGAGAAAGGCAAATTTCCTTCAGTTCATTTCCCCTTTCTTCACTGCTCTTAAAAGGATAGAAATTACATGTCAATTTCTAAGAGTAGTTGTAGCGATAAGTGGATAAAAGAAGAAATTTCCTCAGTAGTTCCAAATGCAACCCATACTCCCATCACAGGCACTGATTTTGCTAATCACATATTTAAGTCACAAGAAGAGCAGAGCGTTTAGACAGCCTGGAGATATTTCCCTAGAATTCTAGAAGCAACAACTTTCATTTTGGAAGAAAATCCACTGGACACAATGTAAGCCTGTCCCCGACAGTACTCCATGTTTAGTCTCCACTTTTCAGTTACTGTAGTGTGAAATGTCACAGCCAGAAATTTCTGCATAAGCTTCTTAAGGCAGGAAGCCCACAGATTCCTCTTCAGATTATGAGATTCATTGTCACACCTCACCAACATGAGCAGGTGTTTTCCCCTCCTTTGTCCAGCACATCAACAGTGATGATGGAAAAGAACTCTGAGTCTCTCACTTCCCTTAGGGTTTCTTCTGGAATTCAGTTCTCACATATTTCTAGTGTGTTTCTGCTGTGTTTTCAAACAGAACAACATGTTAACTGCTGTTATCTGAAAGAACTTTCTCAGAACCTCTTCACCAGAATTTATTCAGCACTCCAGCAGTGCTTGAAATTTATCAGGAGTAAAAAGACCAGGAAGATTCACAGCCTCATGTCCATCAAGAAGTATGTTTTGTTTTCCCACAAGAATCAAAATTTCAAAAAAATGTTTTAGGTATTATTTGTTTTCCTTCTCTTCAATGGTTAAAGGTTAAATATACTCATGCTGCACTTCACTCCCTACTTCTACTTTGGGATTTTGAGTACTTCTGTAGTTTAATTCTTTCTTTTATTTTTTATTTTTAAAGGAGCTTTAGATTACTGAAATGTTACATAAAAAATATAGGGTATTCTAATAATGCCAATCCCCTCTCCTTCCCCTACTTTCCAACATTAACACCATCTTTCATTAGTGTGGTATATTTGTTACAATTGATTAATATGTATTGCAGCATTGCTACTAACCATTGACTATAGTTTACATTATAGTTTACACTCTACCACAGACAATTTTATAGGTTATGACAAAATATATAATGGCCTGTATCCATCATTGAAATGTCATGCAGGACAATTCCAATGTCCCAAAAATGCTTAAATGTTACACCTATTCTTCCCTCACCCTCCCATCAGAACTTCTGGTAGCCACTGCCTTTATATCAATGATAAAAGTTCTTCATTGCTAGAAGAATATTGTACATAATAGAATAATAAGTCTGCTTTAGTCCATTGTTTTTTTCCCAATCTTGAGGATTTGGGTATAGTGATTCCCACACTGTTTCTAATTGAGAGGGGGTTTGGATCCTATGGTGCAGATGGATGGAACTGTCTTGCTTACAATTGCAAACATTCTCTGTACCTTGGGATGGTCATTGTCCATCATCATCTCCTGGTTGGTTGTCCTGGGTGAGTCCAATGAATTGGAGAGTAGGTGTTGCCACTCTGCTGAGAATCAGGGCTCAACTGGCTCATGAAAAAAACAAAGATTTAAGTCTCTTGGGCATATATTTAACAAATATACTGTTAATTATATGTTCAAGTAATAGTGGCAGAAGAGCCACAGGTGGGAAAACTATAAATGTGTCTAACTTTGAAACACTGGGGACCATAAATTCCAAAGTAAGTCCCACTAACAGGGTGCTGAATTCCTGAGCTTGTCTGCAATGCTTATAATGTCTAGATGTCTCTAGAACCCTCAGGAGCTATGCTACTGGGGGCACTGTTTACTATGGCAGTCAATAAGATCCTGCTGAGACATGCATAAGTGTAAACTCTGGAATGACCTCTTGACTCACTTTGAAATCTCTTAGCCATAAAAACTCATTTGTATTTAATAATTCCACCTTTAGTTCAAGATCTTTTTCCAGATGCATTGCTAGTTGGCACCTGGTAATAATCCCTCAATGCCAGAGAGGCTTATCCCCGGGGAATCATGTTCCATGCCAGTGGGTATGTTAGTGTGTGTTTTGTTCATGTTCAGAAGCTCCATCAATTTTTCTCTGTTTCAGTGTCCTGATTTCATCTTCACTCAGTGTTTTTATTCATTTCCTGTGGCTGCTATGTGGATTGTTCAAATGACTGGTAAAATTAAATATTGTTGGTATATCATTATTTTGAAGAACTGTCCTATAAGACTAGTTCTACAGATCATAGAGGTCTCAAAGTGTTTGGAGCATAACTGACAAAGTTTACTTACTTGTTCAGGTGTTTATATTCTAACTCTGCTGTCCAAAAATTCTCCACCCAATTCTGGCATTTGTCTGGGTCCCACGGGAACCTGAAGAAGGCCAGATCAAACTGTGTGCTCTTCTGCGTGCAGTTGGGAGCAGAGCAGAAGTTCAGCATTGTCTCCTGATGCTAGCCAGCCCAGTCTTCCCCTCTTTACCTCCTTAGGGCAGCCCACCAGCCTGTCTGGGGCAGGTGGGAGTCATGCTGGCTGTAGGTCTCGGGAGGGCCAGTGTGCTAGGGGAGTGGTTGTATCATTTTACTTGCATCTTGTTGAAACCTTGTACTGGTAAGAAATCTCTGAAACTGAAAAAATCAAGAAAATTCTGTGCTAAATTCTGGATTGTCTAATCTAAAAGCAGCAGTTAGATGTTTTAATGGAGTTAATGTGGTGTGAAAATATACACATTTAAGAACTAGTTAAAACCAATTATTAATTTGGTAAAGTAAAGTATGCATTTTATAATATGAGACTATATATGTAAATAATTGCACAAAAATTTGAGTCTTAAAAATAGGAATACCCATACAAATGTGTCCAAAATATTTTTATGTAAATTTCTGCTGTAGCTAAAACATATTTCTAGGACATGTATCTTGACTTGTACTTACTAGATAATCAGGCCTATGGGATCTAAACAATTATGTCACAAAGCACGAGGAGAGAAGACATTCTAGAAGGGCATTTTTTATTTCTCTACTTAATCAACTATCAGTCTGTTGTGCTATATAGAAAGGTGAAAGAAATTTTTAGAAATGCATGTGAAAAGTTGATCAAATGGAGAAATATTAAATACAATGGAGTTTGTGTGGCTAAGATATATTTCAAAGTGATTTGGAAGGTCATTCCAGAGATTATGCTTATGCATGTCTCAGGAGGATCTCTTTGATTGCCAAAGTAGACAGTGCCTCAAGCAGGTGACTCGTGAGGGCTCTAGAGATATCTAGACACTATAGGCAGGGCAGACAATCTCAGGAATTCAGCACCATCTCAGTGGCCTTACCTTGGAATATGTTTCCTAATGTAACAGAGTTAAACTCATTTATATTTTCCCTATACATCGATCTTCTGACCCTTTTATTTAAACCTATAATTAGCACCATATTCCTTAACTATTGGTCCCAGAGACTTAAATCTTTGGTGTGTCCATATGGCACTTGAGCCCTGAATTTCAGGAGATAATGATGGACAATGCCCTTCCCAAAGAACAGACAGTACTTACAACTGCAAGCAAGACAGTTCATCCATCTGTTCCATGGGATCTAAGCCACCTCTCAAATAGAAATCACCATCCCCAAATCCTCAAGATTGAGGATTGAACAAACATGTGGGGCAGAATGCAACTTTGGACTAAAGTATACTTATCATTATTCTAGCAATTGAAGAACTTGTATCATTGACATAAAGACAGTGGCCACCAGAGATTCTGAAGGGAGGGAGAGGAAAAATTTGGTGTAACATGAAGCATTTTTGGGGCATTGGAATTGTTCTGAATGACACTGCAAAGATGGATTCAGGCCATTGTTGTCAAAACTTATAAAATTGTGCTGTGCAAAGTGTAAAATAAAATGTAAACTCTTGACCATGGTTAGTAGCAATGCTTCAATAAGTGCTCATCAAGTGTAACAAATGTACCACACTAATGAAAGATGCTGTTAATGGGGAAAAATGTGGGACTGGAAATGGAAAAGGATGGGGGTATATGGAAATCCCCTGATATTTTGTTTTCACTGGAGGAAAATAAACTTTAATATTTTTTTAACTACTTAAATTTTTTGTTTTTCTTTTTATTATTTTTAAAGAAGCTTTATATTACATAATTGTTACATCAAAATTTGTGATACAACATATATGTAATCTATAGCTTCTTTAAAAATAATATAAAATAAAAAGACAATTATCCTATTTTTTCAAAGTAATTGTAAATGTAAGATTTGTTATGATGTACTAAATAAATTATAAATTTTGACTTATCTTAAGATCTAAGAAAAATCAGTGATAATTTTGTTTAATGAACTCATTTTCTTTTTCTTTATATAGTGGAAACTTTAAGTAAACATTTGCTACAAAGAGAAGATTTATGTATGGAACATTTGCCTTTGACTGTATGTCAAATTGTAAGTCATAGAAATAAGAAGAAGCTTAATTTCTGCTGGATTTCCAATGCAAGAATAATCCTAGCAATATGCTTCTTGCTCCCGACCTTCATTGATGGTTGGCTGTTTATGATTATGAAAAAAGCTGCCTTCAGAATATATGATACATGTACTCATACACTTATATTTACACTAAGGAATCTCACCAAGCAGGTTGGACAATTAAACTTCATAAAGACTTTTCTGATTCTAGAGCATATAATCTATTGAGCCATTGGGTTAAGAAGGAAGATTTTAGATATTTTCCTCAACAATGTATTTTTAAACAAAATATCAATCTATTTTTCTAATTATATAGGTAAATACTTGGGATTTATTTAAGTTTGTTTCAAAACGAAATGTTGGATAATATAAGCTCTCTCCAAACATGAACAAATTCTGTTTGTTTGTGTGTCAAGACCAAAAGATTGACTTACAAAATTTAAATCTCAAGGGCCAAATTTAGTAAAAATTCATTATAATTTCTTTATGATACGCATTGGTCATGTAGTCAGATGTAGAATACACTTAAATGTTTTTATCAGAAGGTATGTCTCATAATCCATTTTAAGAAAAATAAGTAAAATTAGTAAGTGTGGGTAAAAAGGAAAATGAGTTTTGAGTTTAAAAATAATATTTACTATTTCAAAATATTACTGTTCTTGTAATTAAAGATGAATTTGAATTCTTCTATCCATTATTATTTTTCAAATTATTAATATATAATATATAATACTTCATATCATCTTGAACATTTGAGAACTTGACAAGTAGCCCTATGGATATTTAACAAAATTTTGTTCATTGAATATAGATAATGTAACTAAGCATTTTATGCTTCTATAAAATTTTCCTCCAAAAATTTCATTATTTTTAGAGAACATCACTGATTATAGTTTTTGTTTTTTTTAATTATGTCACAGAGCTAGTGTTGTTTAAGTAAAAGAAAGAATTGAAATATTCATAGTGATTTTAAGGAAAGAATAATATCTTCCAAAAAAATCTCAGCAATTCTTATCTAAATATTTCTGAGCAAAATAATTTAGCAGAAAATAATGATTTCTTTAGTTTAAAGAAATGATTATGTACACTTTGCATTACTTATGCTACACATTTTAACTGAATAATGACATTATTAGCAATTTCCAACAAATTTAAGAAAGGAAGCAAGGGAGTCAGTGTAGGGGAACTATAGAAATTTACCTTTGCATTTTATTTCCTAAATATATTTCCTGTTTAAAATTTCTATCATGCACACGTGATATTTTAAAACCAGAAGAAATTAGTTTGTGAAGTGTCAGAAAATAACTAAGTATGTATCAATTTGCAAACCTTCAATTAATTATTGTATTATTGTAAATAATCATAAAATGATTTGGGCTGTTATAGTATACTGAATTATAATTTGAAATTAAACAAGAGCAAATAAAACCAATGAGTGCTAGTATATATAAATTTGAAATTTCACATGGTCAAATATGTACATTTTAAGGGGAAAATAATTGAATATATATACAAATGTGTTTCTTTATGGTGTCACAGTTAGACACTATGAACTAGGATTTAAGTCATATTTAATTTGTATTAATGTATACACTTTAAGAAGATGATATATTAATGTTCATATTTAAATGATTATGTCACTCCAAATGGAGCGCTTATTTTCTGAATCTCTGATCTTAGATATCTAATTCCTTTTAACAGTGATTATTATGATGATGTGAGCATGTTCAAAACTGAAAGTATCATCTTCTACCTTCCACCCCCACACACACAGATACAACTCTTCTTATCAGGTACCCTGTATTTTTGTTGCTTTGCTTTTTCCTAAGTATTCAGATTTAATAACTGAAATTAGCCTGTTTCTTCTTGAAGCTCAGCACTTGCATTCAGTGTGAATAAAAAGCTGTCATTTCTGATGTGGATTACTCACCATTCTAACTTACTTTTCTAATTCTGTCACCTCTAGATATCCAAAAGTTTCTCTCTGGACCCCTGCTTATGTAATTCAGAATTTTAAGGCAACAACAATGTAAATTTTCTCCATAATATTCCCCAACTATTTGCATTCCTATTATTTCCCAAAAATAGTCCCTAGTCTGGTGATTACATTTGTTTGTGTTCTGTTTAAAATGGAATATCCAACTATTCTTAATTTCTTCACTGTATATTAACCCTCTAGAATGCAATATCTTCTTTCCTCCTTTAAACCACATTCTATCCTTTTATGACTAAGTACAATGATCCCATCACTAGTGAAATGTTCTTATATTATTCCAAGATATCCTGTGCTTTCCTTTTGATTTAATATAGCTTGCAAAATAGAAATAAAATTACATATTTTATGTGAATAATATTACAACCCTATTTTTCTGATAACATTTTCTGAAATATGCATGCTATTATCAATGCAGTACCAAAATGTATATATTATTTTTGAATAGTCCTATGTACTGTATATTCTGTAGCAGTCTTTATTTCTGTGTTTTTCTCACATGTCGCAATGTATACTTACTAATTTTTTATAGAAGTCTTGAGGTCTGTTAAGGAAATTGTTTTTTGTTCTCCTAAGTTGTGTTTATGCTATTTGAATTTTATATGAATTTTACGGCCAACATTTTAATTTCCACAAAAAATATGCTGAAATTTTATGTGGGTTATGCTTAATAAAATATATAAATGGCATTTTTATACTACTGAGTCTTCAAAAAATATATAAATGTAATCTCTCTCTCCATTAATTTAGCTTTTAAAACCCTGCAACAATTTTTAATTTTCTCCACAAGGAATAATATATCTATTCTACATAGCTGCACACACATATATTTATACATATTAAATCATACTGTTGTCTGTTTCTTTTATAGTTCCATTTTCTTTCTCTTTTTGTTAGTTAAAATGTGTTTGAAATATCTTTACTGTATTTATGCAAATAATTTCTTTCTCAAATCCTATTTCAATAATATTTTCATATTATTTGTGTAGATTTTCATAATCTTCCCTATTATCAATTTTATTTGCTGCTAATGGCAATGAATTTTACTCTTTTGAAATTCTGGTATATATTATTTTCCTTTCTTGCATCACAATATAGCCTCATAAAGGTGATATAAGTGGTCTTATTTGTCTGGTTCCCCATCAACAGAAGCTTCCAGCATCCATATTTTAAGATCTGTACTGTTTGGCTTAGGAAAATTGTAATTTTAGTGTTACATTTTCTCAAAGAAAGGATTATTCTGTTCTTAACTTTGTGAAAAAATTTTCATCCTGAGTGAGTATTTTATTGTAAAGGAAATATTTTCTGCCTCCATGGTAATGATCTTATAATAATATTTCTCCTTCAAACTTTGTCATGGATTACTATATTTAATACTCTAGTTTTAATCCATGTAAGCATCTGAGGGAATGACTACTTGGTATAAATGCAATATTTCTTTTTATATCACTTTAATAGTTTTGTAGGATTTTACATGCATGTTAATTTGTTATTGAATTATCATGTTTTTTGAACTTATATTATCTATTACATCAAAATCCACTTTTCTGACAATCTTTCTCCTACAGCTTCCACTCTTCCTTTACTAATTTTGACATTATATACCTTATGTACAACTACCATGCTCTCCCACTATTAATTCATTAGTAGCCTAAGAAAGTGAAAGTGGGCATTGAAGAGTCTAAGATGTGATATTCTTTACTCCTTTGTTCCTCCAATTCATGTATTCCTGTTTAAGATTTTCTCTGTAGGATCATTGTTTTATTTTATTGTCCTCTGAAACAGCATGTTAAATGTGTAGTTTTATATTTTTTCTTTTAATACCCTGTGTCTCATATGAAATGGAGGATCACCATCCTCCTTTGTAAAAATTAGTTTTTAATATATTCTTTCCTAAATTTCTCTGTTTTCTGATTTTTTCCATATTTGGTATTACTACATTAATTCTCTTTGATATGTAGATCTTTTTGTCTCCTTTCCAAATGGTTACCAATTAATTGCTTTATTTCTGTAAATTTTCTCTAAAATAATTTCCTTTCTTGCAACTGGGTTTATTTGAATCATATATGTATAATCTAATTTATTGTTCTCTTATTATTCTTTTATCATTGTATGCTGTTCTTCATTCATATATGTGTATATGTATATGTGCATAAATATATACACATAGGTACATACTATACACATATGTATGTGTGTGTGTGTATACATATATATGATCTTGTCACAGTCTTCTGGGTTTATTGAATAGAGGTATTTTATTAATGCCTCTTCATTTATATGAAAAATAGTTTTTACTTGTGTGTGCAGTTGCAAAGATAGATTTTCTTTTGGGGGCATATATTTATAAACTTAATGACCCCAAATAGTATTTTCTTATATAAGAGGAATAAGATGTGATTTGGGGTTTCCTGTTATTTGTAATATTATAACGAATTTATGTTTTCAGCAAAGTTATTTGTGGAAACTCTAAACTGGCAAAAATGATTTGAGGGTAAGGGTGGAGACATCATCTGTACATCCCAAAAACGTCCAGTGAGAATAGCTAATAAACACTCAAAAACAAACACACAAACAGAAAATTTCAATAATCTTCCTTTTTAGTTTTTACTTTCCCTTTACTTAGGATATAGTCTGGTGCTATTTAGATTTTGAATTCATGTTTTATGCAAAAGGGTAGCAATGAGAAATTATCCTCTAAAAGATTTAACCTTTCATTCCATATCCATGTATGCAGTCACTTCATTTTCTCTTCTGACAAGAATTTTGTGTCTCACCACATTTTTTTATTTCCAAATATTAAGCACATATTCAGTAATTTTTCCATTAAACTTTTCTATTCCTTCTCAAAGCAATTCAAAGAGACCAGAAAAAACAAAATTGATTCATTACTAAAACTTATAACCACATACACTCTGTCACTTCATGCAAAAGAATTTGAACCTCACATATACTCAATACCCACACTTTTACATGCAATAGACAAATAGATAACTAGGTAAATATGGATGATAGATAGATATTTAGATGCAATAAATAAACATATCAAGGATAAAGTATTTGTAGTTGACTTAATTCATTTATGATTATTGGATTAAAATAATGATGAATTAAATGTTGTTGTATAGCAGTGTAGTATTTTTTAAAATCAGTAATATAAAAATTTTGAAACTGGAAAGCTGAAATGCATAATTGCTACAGGTCAGTTCCACATATATATAAAATTAGAGCTATTAGATTAAATTAGGATCACGTTTAAAATATATATGTGATCTTGACAAGTATATTTCAAATAAAATACTCATTGTTACACCTGTTCTTTGTGTTTATTTACTCAATACCTATTTTCCCAACACTTAAAACTTTGTTATATAGTTTACTAAGTAGTGTATGATTTTTTAAACTTAGGATATTTTTTATTTAAATTCTTTATTACTCTTTTGCTTGTAAGATAAAAAAGAAATTGTATGAAAAGATACATTTTCTTAGAAATTGGGATCCTATGGGGTTTGTTATGAAGAATTCTTATTTTCAATACTAGAAAGTGAAATCATATGAGATTTTCATTCATATTTTTGAAAATGATTAAAAATTGTCATACATTTGGAGTGGACTACTATATTTCTTCAAAGGTGTTATTTTATTTTAATTTGTATAACTCTTATTTCATTAAGAAAATTAATCATATAATAAAAGAAGAAAAAATTATGTGATGAACAGTTTCATATTCATGGAATTTGTTCTTATTGTCTTCTGAGTTTTACTCATTTATTTAATGTTTTGTCATTTATATTTATCCTTCTATCCATCTATAAAAACATACTTATTTTATGTTATGTTTTATTTAAATTCATTTCATATTAAGTAAGTTTGAAACAGCAGTACTGTTTAATACTGAACACATCAGGAAGAATATAATTAATGATAATCATTAATGCAAATCCTTTTTGTTACAGGCAGCATTAAAATTAGAAATGCATGAATGTTAAATTTATATTATCCAATGATTTTTAAACATAAACACATCTGTCATCCAACCTCTAATATAATATAGTATATTACCACCATTCCTATAGATTTACCTTGCCCTTCCTAAAAAATCCTCAATTTGCCCACTTAAGAATAAAAAATTGTCTCTTTTCTTATTAATTTATTTTAACAAAGATTATTTTTCCTGCTTTAAAGCTTTTTATTAACTATATCATACAACTGTCACTCTCTTGCATAAGGGACTTTTAAATATGAATTTCATATTTTTGTGTTTGATCCACATTATTTGGTGTATCAGCAGTCTCTTTTAAATTTTTTGTCCTCATTTTCTCTATTAAAGAATATATAGGTTTACAGAAAAACCATGCAAAATATACAGTGTCATCATCTACCTCCCCTATTGTTAGTACTTGCATTGTTATATCTGGTGAACGAATAATTTTATAATTATACTGTGACGATTTTCCAGAGTCTACATTGGGGATCCCTGTTTGTGCTGTACAGTTCTATGCTGTTTGTCTTTAATATTTATTCTTATAACATACATACGATCTAAAAGTTCCCATTTATAACACACTCATATATAAAATTCAGTGCTGTTACTTTCACAATGCTGCTGTACCATCATCATCATTGTATTACTCAGCCAAAGGGGTGCTGATGCAAAATACCAGAAATTGGTTGGTTTTTATAAGGGGTATTTATTTTGGGTAGAAGCTTACAGTTACCAGGCCATAAAGCATAAGATTCTTACTTCACCAGTCTGTTGCCATGTGTTGGAGCAAGAGAGCTGCCAACATTTGCCAGGGTTCAGGCTTCTTGGGTTCTTCACTTCCCGGAGCTCCATTTCTCTCTAGGCTTAGCTCCTCTGTTTCCTCCACAAGGTCAGCTGTAGACTATCAGGCAAACAGCTGTTTCTCCCCGGGGCCTTCTCTCATTCCTCATGACCAAGCTCCTCTGGTGTGCTTGCTTTCCCAGGATCCAGCATTAAAACTAAGCCTCAGAACTCCAACTCAAAAACTCCAACTCGGGCCTTTGCCATGTCTTTTATCTTTGAGACCATACTAACCAAGAGGCAGGGCTCAACACCCTACTGACATGGTCCAATCAAAGCCCTAATCATAACTTAATCATGCCCAGATGAACAGACCAGTTTGCAAGCATAATCCAATGTCCGTTTTTGGAATTCATAAGGATATCAAACTGCCAAATTGCTATAATTATTCATTAACAAAATTTTCCCATGAACCCATACACAAACACTCTACAATCTATCCAATAAATCCCCATTCTTACATCAACACTGGATCCTAGGACCCATATTCTAGTGTCTCATTCTATAAATTTGTTTCTTCTAATTATTTCATATCAGTGAGATAATAAAATATCCACTAAACATGATGCCTTCAATGTTGATGCATGTTGTTGCAATTATCAGAAGTTCTTTACTTTTCAGAGATGATTAATATTTCATTGCATGTGCATAAACTTTTTGCTCATCCATTTTATCAGTTGGTAGTTGGGTTGTTTACATATTTTGGTAATTATGAATAATGCTGCTATGAACATCAGTTTGTAAATATCTGTTTGAGTCCTTGCTTTCAATTATTTGGGGTATATACCTGATAAAGGATTGCTAAAATTAACATTCTGAGGAAACAGTCATCTGCCTTCCACAATGTCTGAACAATTTTATACTGTCACAACAGTGAATAGGTGTTTCTATTTCTCCATATGCTCTTGTAAATTTCTACTGTTTTCAGTAGTAACTTTGTAGTGGATGTAAAATGTTATCTCACCGAGATTTTGATTTGCTTTTCCCTAATAATGATATTGAGAATCTTTTCTTGTGCTTTTTGATGTGTTGTATACCTTCTATGAAGAAATACCTATTAAAGACTTGTCCATTTTAAAAACTAGATGGTTACTCTTTCTGTTGAGTTGTAGGTTACCTTAAAATATTGTGGATATTAAACACTAATTTGAAAGACACAGAAGAGAGACAAAAGGAGACACAGCAGACCAAGGAGGTGAGGTGGTGCAAGAAATTGCTTAACCTCTCTCCCACTTCGGAACGTTCCAGGATTGGTTCCCAGTGGCACCTAAAGAGAAGACAAGCAGACATAGAAGAAAACACAGAGAGCAGACAGCAAGCACACAAAAAATCAATAAGGGGGAGAAATAAATAAATAAGCAAACAAACAAACAAATAAATAAATAAAAGAAGATGAGAGTCTATGGAGCATAATGTCTGATGGATAAAATGTGCTCCATAAATGTTTGATGAATGAATGAACCAAGAAAAGCTGAAAAACGATAGTAAGCCTGACCCTACATTCAGTTCACACTCAGGCTTAGAGTGCAAGCAGTCTAATTGCAGAGCCTGGAACTCTTTTGCCCCAAGACAGGAGAGAATGTGGCCCCAGGCTATAGGTCTGTTTCCTAACCCCTTTTATGTTAATTTCTATTGCTTAGATTTTCAGCATAACCCCCACTTCATTACTTCCAACTTTCTAAAGGAAATAATACTTGTAAACCACACATTCTGCAAAAACAAAAAAAGAAGCCAAAACAAACCCTAATTTGATATACAGTTTCCAAATACTTTCTCCCATTCTGTAGTTTGTCATTTTACTTTCATGATGCACAGAAATTTTTAATTTTCATGAGATCCCATTTATCTGTTTACACTTTTGTTGTTCATACTTTTACTGTAAAGTCTAAGAACCTTTGTCTAAAACAAGGTTCTGAAGATGGTTCCTTGTGTTTTCTTCCAGAAATTTTATTATCTTTGTGCTTATATTTAGGTGTTTAACTCATTTTGTATTCATTTTTCATATATAGTGTGAACTAGGTGTCCTCCTTCATCTTTTTGAATATGGATATCCAGTTTTGTCAGAAATCATTTGTTTCATTCTTTCAGAAACTATGAGAAATAATATAAAAAATCAACTGACCGTAGATGTGAGGATTTATTTCTGAATTCTCAATTCAATTCCATTTATGTATATGCCTGCCCTTGTGCCAAACTCATGTTATTTTGAACACTGCAGCTTTAAAATAAGTTTTCAATTCAGGAAATGTGAGTTCTCCAAATTCATTCTTCTTTTTCAAGATAGTGACTCTTCAGGGCTCTTTATACATCTACATGAATTTAATTATTAGATTTTTCCATTTCACTAAATAAGGCTATTGGAAATTTGATTGACATTACATTGAGTCTGTAAATCACTTTGGTTAGAATTTATGGTAAAAAATATTTAGTTTTCCAATCCACGAATTAAAATGGTGCTTTCACTTATTTACATCTTTTATTTCAATTAACAATGCTTTATATTTTTCTGTATATGTTCTTTATATCCTTTTTAAATTTATTCCTTGGTATTTGATATTTTAGTTGCTAATGAAAATGAATTTTTAAAATTTATTTCCTCTTCATATAGTTCATTATTTGTGTATAGAAACACTACTGATATTTGCCTGCTGTTCTTGTACACAACCATTTTGCTGAATTTGTATAGCAACTCTAGCGGCTCTGCAGTTTTTTTATCTGGGTGTTATATATACAAGATCACATCATCTGCAAATAGGGAAAGTTTTTACTTCTACTTTTCTAATATGGATAACTTGTACTTTTTTTTTTTTTTTTGATGAATTGCTGCAGCCAGATTTTCAAATATATTATTGATTAAAAGTTGTGACACTGGTATCCTTGTGTTTTCCCTGATCTTCAAGGGACTGTTTATTGTCCTTCATCATTGATTATCAAGTAGCTCTAAGTTTTGCACATATGACCTCTATCATATTGAGGAAGTTTCCTTATATTCCTAGTTTTGTAATGTATTTTATCATGAAATTGTACTGGAATTGTCAAATGCATTTCTGGAATCACTTGTGATGGTCATGAGATTTTTGCCCTTTGTTCTATTAATGTGGTCTATAACATTAATTGATTTTTTTATATTGAAGCCTCCTTACATACTTGGGGAAATACCTCATGATCATGGTGTGTATTATTTATATTGTGCTATTGGGTTCATTTTGCTAATATGTTATTGAAGATATTTACATCTGTATTCATAAAGGCCACTGATCTGTAATTTACTTTTCTTGTGATATCTTTATCTGGCTATAGTGTTAGATGGTGTCGGTCTCATAGAATGAATTATTGATTGCATGCTTTTCTAAATATTTTGGAAATTTTCAACAGGATTGGTGTTAATTGTTCTTGGAATGTTTATGAACATTCTGCATTAATGTCATGACATTTTGGTTGTCTTTCTTCGGAGGTTTTTGATAATTGAATCAACCTCTTTACTTGTTATTGCTCTGATGTAATCTATTTCTTCCTTTCTTTGTTGTGGGTAAAAATCAAATTTTTCACAATTTGAAACCTGCACCACCAAGCCCAGTAATATCACTAACCACCTGTCCTATCGTTCAGTATGCAACTATACTTTATCACTTTACCATAGAATATGTCCATATGGATGATGGCTCACAAACTACTCTTTTCTTTCTCTCTGTTGTTAACTTATCTTTCAGACAATGGTCCTCAGGGACTGCTCACTTTCCTCAATTCAAATCAGTGAGGTAATATACAGTTCATCCTTCAATGCCTAGCTTGCTTCACTCAACATAAGGTTTTAAAGAGTCATCAATGTTATTCCGTGTGTTAGCACTTTATTCCTTGTTACAGCTAAGTAATATTCCATTGCATGTATGTACCACATTTTGCTTAGCCTTTCATCTGTTGGTGGGCACCCGGGCTGATTCCAACTTTTGGCAATTGAGAACAATGCCGCTATGAACATTGGTGTGCATATATCTGTTTGTGTCTTTGGTTTCAATTTTTCTGGGTATATACCCAGCAGTGTAATCACTGGATCATATGGAAGATCTATTTTTAATTTTCTGAGGAACCGCCAAACTGTCCTCCAAGTGGCTGGACCATACCACAATCCCACCAGCAGTGGATGAGGGTTCCTATTCCTCCACAATGTCTCCAACACTTACATTCTGCTGTTTTTTAATAGCTGCCGTTCTGATGGGTATAAGATGGTATCTCATTTTAGTTTTGATTTGCATTTCCCTAATAGCTAGCGATGTCGAGCATTTCTTCATGTGCTTTGAAGCCATTTGTAATTCTTCCTTGGAGAAGTGTCTTTTCAGGTCACTTGACCATTTTTTAAATGGGTTGTTTGTCTTTTTATTTTCGAGGTGTAGGATTTCTTTATATATGCAGGTATTAGGCTCCTATCAGATATATGGTTGCCAAATACTTTTTCCCTTTGAGTAGGCTGCCTTTTTATTTTCTTTATAATGTCCTTTGAGGTGCAGAAGTTTTTAATTTTGAGGAGATCCCATTTATCTATTTTTCCTTTGCTACTTGTGCTTTGGGTGTGAAGTTCATGAAACCATTTGCTATTACAAGGTCCTCTAGATGATTCCTTACATTTTCTTACATGGTCTTTATGGTTTTGGCTCTTATATTTAGATCTTTGATCCATCTTGAGTTGATTTTTGTTTAAGATGTGAGATGGTATTCTTCTCTCCTTCTTTTGGATATGGATATCTGTTTCTTCAAGCACCACTTGTTAAAAAGGCCATTCTGTCCCAACTGAGTGGGCTTGGTGGCCTTGTCTAATATCAGATGACTGTATATGCAAGGATCTATATCAGAACTCTCATTTCAGTTCCATTTGTCATTAGGTCTATCCTTGTGCCAATACCATGCAGTTTTGATCCCTGTAACTGTGTACTATGTATTAAAGTCAGGTAATGTGATGCCTCCAACTTCATTTTACTTTTTCAATATTTCTTTGGCAATTCGGGGCTTCTTACCTCTTAAAATAAATTTTGTAGTTAGTTTTTCCAGTTGCTTAAAAAATACAGTGTGGATTTTTATTGGGATTGCATTAAATCTGTAGATTAGTTTGGGTAAGATAAACATTTTCATGATATTTAGTCTTCCTATCCATGAACAGGGAATGTTCTTCCATTTATTTATGTCTTCTTTGATTTCCTTTAAGAATGTTGTGTAGTTTTCTGTATATAAGCCCTTTACATCTTTAGTTAAATTTATTCCTAGGTATTTGATTATTTTAGTTACTATTGTAAATGGTATTTTTTTTTAATTTACTCCTCAGATTGCTCGTTATTGGTGTACAGAAATACTACTGATTTTTGCACATTGATCTTAAAGCCTGCAACAATACTGAACTCCTTTATAAGTTATGGAAGCTTTGTTGTAGATTTTTCAGGGCTTTCTACGTAGAGGATCATGTCATCTGCAAATAATGAAATTTTTACTTCTTCTTTTCCAATCTGTATGCCTTTTATATTCTTTTCTTGCCTCAATACTTGAGCAAGTAATTCTAAGACAATGTTAAAAAGGAGTGGTGATAGTGGGCACCCTTGTCCTGTTTCTGATTTCAGAAGGAAGGCTTTAAGGATTTCACAGTTAAAGATGATGTCAGCTTTGGGTTTTTCATATATACCCTTTATCGTCTTAAGAAAGTTTCCATTTATTCCTATCTTTTGCAGTGTTTTTATCAGGAAAGAGTGCTGTATTTTGTTGAATGCTTTTTCTGCATCTATAGAGATGATCATGTGATTTTTTTCTTTCAATCTCTTTATGTGGTGTATTACATTGACTGATTTTCTTATATTGAACCATCCTTACATACCCGGATGAAACCCACTTGTCATGGTGTATAATCCTTTTCATATGTTGTTGAATGCATTTAACATGTATTTTGTTGAGAATTTTAAATCTAAGTTGATTAGAGGAATTGGTCTGTAGTTTTCCTTTTTTGAGGTATCTTTGTTTGGTTTTGGTATTAGGGTAATGTTGGCATCATAGAATGAGGTAGGCAATTTTCTACTTCTATTTTTTGGAAGAGCTGGAGCGGAATTGGTGTTAGCTCTTTCCGGAACGTTTTGTAGAATTCATGTGTGAAGCCATCTGCTCCTCGGCTCTTCTTAGTTGGGAGGTTTTTGATGACTGAGTCTATATCTTTACTTGTAATTGGACTGTTGAGTTCATCAATTTCTTCTTTCATCAATGTAGGCTGTTTGTGTGTTTCTATAAACTTGTCCATTTCTCTAATTATCATTCTTGTTGGCATATAATTTTTCAAAGTATCCTCTTATGATACTCTTTATTTTTGTTTGATCAGTAGTAATATCCCTTTGCTCATTCCTTATTTTGTGTCTTTGCATCTGTTCTGTCTCTTTCCTTGTTAGTCTGGCTAAGGGTTTGTCAATGTTATTGATCTTCTAGAAGAACCAGCTTTTGGTTTTGTTTATTTTTTCTAGTGCTTTCTTATTCTCTAATTCATTTAGTTCTGCTCTAATCTTTGAAATTTCCTCCTTTCTGCTTCCTTTAGGTATAGTTTGTTGCTGTTTTTCCAATTCCTCCAAATGTGCAGTTAATTCTTCAATTTTAGCTCTTTCTTCTTTTTTAATATATGTTTTTGTGGCTATGAACTTCCTTCTCAAAACAGCTTTTGCTGCATCCCATAGGTTTTGATATGTTGTGTTGTGGTTTTCATTAGTTTCAAGGGAGTTACCTATTTCTTTTGAGATTTCCTCCTTGACCCACTTTTTGTCTAAGAGTGTGTTGTTTAAGTTCCATATCTTTGTGCCTAATCTGTTTCTCTGTCCCTTATTGTTTTCCATTTTCATTCTGTTGTGGTCAGAGAAATTACTTTGTATAATCTCAATCTTTCTGAATTAATTGAGAGTTGGTCTGTGGCCTAGCATGTGGTCATTCTTGGAGGATGATCCATGTGCACTCGAGAAGAATGTAAATCCTGCTCTATTTGGGTGTAGTGTTCTGTATATATCTATTAAGTCCACGTCCTCTAATGCATTTTTGACAGCCTTTGTTTCTTTATTGATTCTCTGTCTAGATGTTCTAATGATGAAAACGGTGTATTAAAGTTCCCCACTATAATTGTAGAGGCATTTATTTCTCCACTCAATTTTTCCAGAGATTGCCTCATGTATTTTGAGGCACCTGGATTAGGTGCATAAATGTTTATGATTGTTTTCTGTTCTTGAGAGATTACCCCTTTTACTAATTTATACTGTCCATCTTTGTCTCTTACATTAGTTTTGCATTTAAAGTCTATTTTGTCTGATATTAGAATGGCTACTCCTACCCTTTTTTGGCTATTGTTAGCTTGTAAAATTGATTTCAAGCCATTCACTTTCAGCCTCCTTGAATCCCTGGATTGAAGGTGGGTTTCTTGTCAACAGCATATAGATGGATCATATTTCTTCACCCATTTTGCCAATCTGTGTCTCTTGAGTGGTAAATTTTATCCATTAACGTTCATTGTTATTACTTGCATTGAATTTCTTACTTCAGCCATATTTTCTTTTGGTTAATGTATTTCATATGTTGTTTTGTTTCTGTTTTTGTCTTTTTAGTTGTTTTTAAACCCCCTCCAACTCTCTCTCCCTTGTTTTTTCCTTTCAACTTGTAGAACTTCCTTTAGTTTTTCTTATTGACATACTCTCTTAATTTTTGTTTATTTGTGAATATTTTGAACTCTCCATCATTTTTGAATGCCAGTTTTGCTGGATAGAGAATTTATGCCTGAAAGTTTTTTTCTTTTACTACTTTGACTATGTCTTACCACTGTCTTCTTGCCTCCATGGTTTCAGATGTGAAATCAGCACTTAATCTTATTGTGCTTCCCTTGTATGTGATGGCTCTCTTTTCTCTTGCTGCCTTGAGTATTTTCTCTTTGTCTTGAGCATTGGACATTTTGACAAGTGTATGTCTTAGAGTTGGCCTGTTGGGATTTATACTGTTTGGGGTGCCTGTGCTTCCTGGATCTGCACATCCATCTCTCTCAATAAGGTTGGGAAGTTTTCAGACATTATTTCCTTCAACACTCCTTCTGTTCCTTTTGCCTTCTCTTCTGCTTCTGGGATACCCATAATGCATATGTTTGTTCGTTTTGTGTTGTCAGTTAAATCCCTGAGTCTCTGCTGGGTGTTTTCTATTTTTTTTTTTTTTTTTTT
>JAQZBX010022367.1:0-31621 GCA_029593785.1 Cabassous unicinctus
TCCTTTTATTGGATCTCTTCTTCTTAACCATGGGTACTAGATTTCATACCTATTGCTGCCTTACATTTTGTAGGTGTCCTAATACCCTGTCCTGTAGGTCTATTTAGACCTCTAACCCCAATTTTCTTATATATATGTATGTGATGGTTAGACTAATGTGTCAACTCTGTCAGGTAATTGTGCCTAGTTGTTTGGTCAAGCAAGCACTGAGCTAATTGTAATACAAGGACATTCATGGGCTTGTCATCAGTGAGTTTACTGCATAGATGGCTGATTACATCTGCATCAACCAGGGAGATTGCCATCAGCAATGAGTGATGTTTTATACAATCAGTTGAATGCCTTAAAAGGGGAAGTGATTTCCACATTCAGAGAGAATTTCCCAGCTCATGTTTGGAAGGCCAACATTTCCCAGAAACTCATCAAGGACCTTCATTGGACTTTCATCGGAGCCCCTGGTTTGCAGCCTGCCTGCAGAACCTGGACTTGTGCACCCCCACAGTCACGTGAGAGACTCTTATAAAATTTTATACTTTTTACAGATATCTCCTGTTGATTCTGTTTCCCTAGAGAACCTTGACTAATACATACATATACCTTACGTTTTCTAGTCCCATCTCAGGTCTTTCCCCTAGTAGTCTTACTATATCCTACAAACTTAGTCTCTTAGAGGGTTACCACCAAATGTTGTTAGCCTCTACTTTAGAAAAATCGGGTTGGAAAGCACCTCATGATCCACAAGTCCATAGAATTCTGTATTACCTACTCCCAAAAGACATCAAAAGTTATATTATCCTATGGCCTCTGCCAACACTCCCTACCATGTATGTGCATGCACACACACACATGCCAGGTTTAGTGTTCATGATATGAGCCATTTCACTGTGTTCTTTCAGTCAAAGCCCTGTACGTCTTCATGAACTTCTATCCGAGCACTCTTAAACTCAATCTATTCAAATATCTAACTCTACTCCCAAAACCTAAGAACCAAGTTTTCTCTCTTACCAGTGCTACTTTTCCTCCACCACACTATATACTTCAAATACCTACATGTTACTCAGCATTATATATTACAAAACATGAAAGAAGACCAGATTACCAATATGTCAACCATTTGGAAATGTTATTCCTTTTTCTGATTTTGCAAACTTGATTCTCAAAACTGTTGGGTAAAGCATTATCTAAAAAGTGTTCTTTCCAAATATTAGCAGTGACAACTATGGACTTTGAAATGTGACCAGATAATTATAGCTTGCCACTGGAAGATGCAAGTAAACTTGTTTATAGTGAGATATACAAAGTTAGAAAAAAAATCTGTAAGTGAAAATTTATTATGAAGAAAAAAAACTCACCTCTGTTTATGTTCCAAGTTTACCAGAATCTCTTTGTCTTGGTTAGAAGCTGTATGAACTCCAGAAAAACAACTTCATTCCTGTGAGTGTAAACCCGTTATAAGTAGGATCTTTTGATGAGGCTATTTCAGTTAAGTGTGACACACCTCATTCAAGATGGGTCTTAATCCCGTTACTGGAATTTTTTGTAAACAGAATGAATGCAGAGAGAGAAAGAAAACCATGAAAGCAAAGCAACCTGGATAACAAGGGGGAGTCCAGCAGACACTACCATTTGCCTTGTCATGTGGCAGAGGAGCCAAGGATTGTCAGCAACCAGTTTTTGGGAAGAAAACATCACTTTGGTGATGCCTTGTTTGGATATTTTCCTGGCCTCAAACTGTAAGTTAACAAATTCCCATTGTTTAAGGTAACTCATTTTATGGTATCTGCTTTGAGGAATCTAGGAAGTAATACACTAACCATGCAGAATGCAATGTTTTAGATATGTAGTGTCTGCCACAAAACAATGCCTGGTCCTAAGTAAGAATCAGTATTAGTATTTGTTCTCAGACTCATTGAAAACAGAATACCCAAGTCAAATATCCACATATCTGATTTTAGAAAAAGGCAGGAGAAAAATGATAAACAAGATTCTTGACTTCACATGTAATGTTCATCTCATGGCGTGGCTAATCATCTTCGTGGCACTATTAGTAAATTCCTTAATCTAAATTTCTCTTACTTTAACAAAATTTGGGGAAAATAACAATATTGATAACACATGTTTTCGTAAGGACTAGTTAATGAAGTGTGAGTGCTTTGAAGGCTCATGAAACAATTAACACCATGTAATCAATAGATGCTGAAGATCCTAATGATGATGAAAAGAACAATAATAATTATAGGAATAACAAGTTTTCATGAGAATGAAGTATATTTGTAGTTCTAAGAGTTGATATTAGTTTTTCTTTTCTGTGTCAAATAAGCCTCCTTAACAATTCAATGGAGTGTATTAAATAAATGCTATAACATGGAATAAGAAAATCTGAGACTATCACAGCATTTTCCATCACAATAAAATATTAAAATTTACATTGCTAAAAAGTCTTGCCCTTAATTTTTCCATTGACCTTTAGCTGGACATTTCAGTAAACATATGTAATGCTGTGGCCTTGATTTAATCAGTTGTGACCTTAACAGTTAGTTAAATAGAAAATGAATTTAAAATTTTGGTAATTGGATTTATGACACGCATTCAACATATCATCATTGGAAAGGAATGTTGGGGAAGAAAAGGAGAAATATTCTATTTTAATATGAGCAGGAAACAACAATTTATGTAGTAGCACAATAGATAAGCAGTATTTTGGTTTTAGAATTTCCAGAGTCTAATATTACTCACGTAGACTATTAGAAAGAAATGCTTGAATTAACTTTGTTACTCAACATTTTAATATATTTATTTTAAATTAATATGTATTTTCCCCTTTAAAACACACACACACAAATGCAACTAACTCTTTGGCTCTCTCCTTCACCAATATCTATTTCTTAAGTAATGTTGCAGTCTTTCTATTCCACATCACCAGTATTCTCACAAAGATGTAAATGGTGTCCCACAAGTCATGTAACGGAATTGAGCTTCAGATTTCAATGGCAAAAATTCACTGGCCCCAAAGTGCTACTTTTCCTTGTTAGACTTTTATTTTGATAGCTTTAGCAGAATCCGAGTGAACTAAAAGAGCAATAGTTCACTTAATTATGGCTTCCTTTCAAATTGAAATGTTGCCCTATTTTCCTTCTGATCAGATCACTACTAGTTTATGTATCCAGTTAAAGCTGAGCATCCAGTACAGGAAATATACTGCATGCTCTTTTCATGCCTTCACCCTTGCAAGAGAGCTATAATTTGCAAAACAAGGCATACTATAAATCCTAACATATAATCTCATTGAATGGCTGAATGAATCAAATGAAAATTGATAGCAACAGTTTTCCAAGGGAATTCAATCTCAATATTGAGAAGCATTTCTGGTAAGCCAGACAACTGCAATATTTTTCAGTCTCTCAAGTTCATGGAACATAAAGAAATTTTTGATGTGCCACTTTTAGCCTTTCAAATTTTTTCTCCTATTAAAGTATCATCCATTAACTAATAAAACATATCAATTTTTGAAAATGCAGAATATTGGATTCTAAGTGTGCTATCAGCACCCATTAATAATCACTTTAAGATATTTAATATTGAATAGAGGTATAATTTTCTTTCAATATACTTAAGAAATCAGTTGATTCCTCCTAAACCTAAGATCAGAATTTCCTCCCTCTTAAATGAAATGGTTTCAGTATACTTTCAGCTTTTGAATGTAAAGAATATGACATTATTAAAAATGCTATTACAAAATAAATATGAAGAATGACATAAATTATAAATTTGAGGACTCAAAATATTTTTAATTTCTCAGAAATATATATAAAATACAAAAACCTTAAAGTCAGAAATGTGTCTGGACACTATAAAATATATCCTTTGACAGTATTCTCAAATAGAAATTATGAAATTTTTTTTTATCAGACTTACTGTCTTCCTTGCCTCAACACAATTGAAAATTACATTCTCTCTGTTTATGATACCTGTTCCATTTTGTTCTGTTTTTGAGATAATAACTGAAGCATCATGAATTCTATCTTATTAAGATTAGTTTCTATCTATTTTTACTACAAAACCCACCAAAAAAAGTAAATAAAAGTAACATTTGCAAAGAGCTCAAGATATGGCAAATGTTCCCAATAATTACACAATCATGTTTTAGAAGGAAAAAATAAAAAAGAGTGATAACTTCACAACTTAGGATAGGCCAAAAGAATAGATCATTTCAAATGTTAGCAAGAATGGTCAATAAGTAGAATTCTCATTTACTGCTGGTGGGAGTTAAAATTGTTGAAAACCAATGTGGATATCTTCTTGGTTGGATCCACTAGAGCTGAATGTATGCTTTGCCTTTTGCACACTAATTTCACTTCCAATTACATTACCACCAGATATGCAATCATATGTTCTCTAAAATACATACAGACATTTGTGTTTACCAATATTATTCATAGTAGTCCAAAACTAATAATTGCTCAATGTTCATCAATGATAAAATGGATGAATAAATTATGATATAAACACATAATTGCATCCTATTTAGGAATGAGAAATAACAAATTACCACTAAGTGAAAAAATATGGAAGAAACTCACAAACATAATATTAAAAATAAGAGGCCAGACACAAAAAAGCATATACTGTATGCTACCACTTTTATAGTTTAAACAAAGGCAAAACGTATCTGTGGTATTAAAAATGAGAGTCACGATTATTGTTGGGAGGAATAGAAACTGGAAGAAACTCAAGGATGAATTCTGGAGTGGTATTAATTGTATCTTAGCTTTATTTTCCCCTTATATTCTTCCAGTTTCCTAAGTAACATAAATAATCAAAGTAAAATTAGATAAATGTAAAATATTAGTAATACCATACATTGGAGTTAATGAAAACTATGTAGGCAGTTTTGCAAAGGTTTCATTTAGTAAGATTTTAGTAAGCAATTTTAATGACAGATATGCTAATATAATGAGATAGAATGGGAAATGATAGATGATAATATTTTTCCACAGTTCTAATCACACTATTATGTTTTTAACATGTGCAGATTTTAGGAGAAAAAGAGAGCCAAACTGGCTCATTTGCATGACAAAACTGTTTATTACTATTAGCCATGAAGGTCTGTGTTCTCAGTTGACAAATGCCAGTTTGAAAGCACAGGGACCCTAAATATTCTGATAAGACTGCAAAGTTCCTAATTGTTGAATTATTTGGTATTTAAGATACGCTCATGATTTAAAATATCAGTCTGTCAAAAAAAAACAAAAAACTTGTTATCTATCTAGGATTGGTTTTTGAAATAAATTCTATAGAACTTCCTGAAACTCATGTTCATTAGTGCATTTCCAGAATTGGTGTAGTTCAGTTTGCCAACATTTGCTTTCGTATGTTATTCTTTACCAGAAAACATTTAAAAAATAAAATTAATTCTAAAAGGATAGACATGTTATTTTTTATAATAGTTGAAAACTTTTCTTCTGCAACTTGTTTTGATAGCTGATACAAATGCATAAGAAATGAAAACCTTGAAATTTCTAGAAAAAGAAACTATGGAAAATTTGATGACAAATGTTTACCTCTCCTCAGAGGAGTGATAATAGATGTCTTGTGCTGTATGTATGGAAAATATGGTGCCCTGAATACTGGTAAATCTGTCCTCAGGCACAAAGAAATGGGCTTTTAGGAAAGAATACTTACAAAGCAATAGTATTGTATCAGAGAATCGATGGCATATTATTCTCTGTTAGAAGAATTCAAGATAATGCTACAAATCAAGGAATGGTAAAATAAATTCAAACAGAAATTTCATTTTAGATTGCACAAAATTAAAACCGTTTTTAAAGGAAAATTCACAATCAAAGAGTTTAAAATATGAATCAATATTGAGGGAGAGAAATATGCATGTATTAATCTAGAACTCCACATTTGCATCCACACACAGTCACACATACACATATCTTATTACACAGGTTGTTGTAAATACTTTGTTAAAAGTAACTGATCTATGGCTTGAGGGGTTTATTGCTAAAAAATGCACTTTTATATATTTTAAGGTGAATTCAAAAGGAATATGTGGGATTATACTTATTATGCACCTACCATGCACAGGCATTTACTAGCTGATATAGATTTTGTTAAGATATAATTTTTCTGTGAATGTGGGTTTCAAAATCCTCTTTTTTTTTGTAACCCAAAATATTACAATATATCAGATTTTCCCAACATCTAGGGAAAACTAAAATTTATATTGATACAGTGAGAATATTTAGGTTTAATTAAAATGAGACAATGAGTGTAAAGCCCCATTAGAAATCTGAATATGCAATAAAAGAAAATTATTAATACAGTGGAAATAATAAAAAATCATGTTGTTTTCTACATTTGCATTTCTTCTTTGGGAATCTTCACACACATTTAAAACCAAACAGTACGATGCTAACAAGCAATCACCAATGATGTAGTGGTGCTAGAGCCCTGTTTCTCAGAAAAGAATTCCAAAACATATGCCTCTAATACATAAACTCAGGTTTAAAGTTGTGGCTCTATTCATTCTTTTTTTTATTTTATTTTTAAAGAAGTTTTAGATTATATAAATGTTACATCAAAAATATAGGGAATTACCATATATCCTACCCCTCTACTCACACTTTCCCCCATTAACATCTTTCAATACACTTTGTACCATACAATTTTATAGGTTTCAGCAAAATGTATAATGAGTTGTATCCATAATTGCAATACCATGCAGAACAATTGCAATGCCCCCAAAATGCCCCATGTTACCCCTATTCTTCATTCTCCCTCTCTTCAGAGTCTCTGGTTATCAATGTTACAAGTTCTTCCATCTCTAGAATAATAAGTCTACTTCAGTCCATAGTTGCATTCCCCGCTTATGTTTGTTTGTTCCTCAATCTTGAGGAGTTTGGGATGGTGATGCCCAATTTGCTTCCAATTGAGAGGGGGCTTAGATCTGTTTTGGGGGATGGGCATTGCCCATAATCAGTCTTTTGTTAGTTGTCCTGGGTGAGTCTGATGAACTGGAGAGTAGGTGTTAACTGCAACTCTGCTGATTCAGGGCTCAACAGGCATATGAACAGCCAAAAGATTTAAGTCTCTGGGACATATATTTAACAGGTATAATGCTAATTATAGGTTCAAATAAAAGGGGCAGAAGAATCATGTGTATGAAAATTATAAATGAGTGTAACTCTGATACATTGGGAAAATAGATTATCATATATTCCAAGGTGAGGCCCACTGATGAGGTGCCAATTTCCTGGGGGCTGTCTGCTCTGCATATAGTGTCTAGATGTTTCTAGAGCCCTCAGGAGCACCCTTGTTTTAAGCATTGTTTACTGTGGCAATCAGTGAGATCCTCTAGAGATGGCATAAGCATAACCTCTAGAATGATCCCCTGACTCACTCTGAAATTTCTCAGCCATAAATACTCATTTTTATTTAATATTTCCCCCCTTTTGGTTAAGGTCTTTTTCCAAATGCATTGCTAGTTGGCGCTTGGTAATAATCCCTCAGTGCCAGGGAGGCTTATCCCCAGGAGCTGTTTTCCATGCCGAGGGGAAGGTAGTGAGTTTATATGCTTAGAGAGGGGCCACATTTGAGCTACAAGGAGGCTTTCAGGAGGTAACTCTTAGGCAATATATATTACTAGGCTTAGTTTCAATTTCACAAGAACAAAGTTCATAAATATACACATCAATATCAAGGGCCTGGCATATTGGTCTATCCTCCTTCACTAGGCAATGACCCTACTATAGAGATTCCTACACCTCTATTAGAGAATGTAACAGAACCTCCCCAGGAAGGGAATTCAATATTACGTCAGTTATTGTGTGGATCTCCACCCACCGAGACGACACCCCATGACCACATAAATACATTCATTTTCCATAGAGGCATGTCCCAGGTACACCCCTCCCAACACAACCTCCACCACTGACGCCCTGCACCAGTAATCCTGCCCTGCCACAGTTGTAACATTTCTGTATTACAAAACCTCCCCCAAAACAAAGCCAAAACAACAATAATAAGAATATAATATAATAAAAAAGATATACTTTGATAAAAAGAACTTCTGACCATGCTACTTCAATTTTTTATCTGACACATAAGCAAGTAACAGAAGCCACCCCACTCACTTCTTTTTCAAACAGAATTTTTCTTAGGTTCCTAGGGCTGCCATAACAAAGTATCACAAACAGGGTAGCTTAAAACAACAGAAATTTATTGTTTCACAGTTCTGGAGGCTGGACCTCCAATTCTGTAGGGAAAATCTGTTCCATATCTTTTTCCTCACTTCTAGAGAGGGCTTGCTTCCCATCCCATCCCACCATCATGCATTATTCTAATACACCATGGATAATGTACCACCTCATTCATGGTGCTGATGCTGCTACCTCACCATATCCAATCTTAAGTTCAAATATGGCTTCTCTTCTGGCATTTCCAGAAAATGTCTACTAATATTGCAGTGCCTTTGATTGTGGCTGAACCAATTGCTATATCCATGGGCATGGAATACATTTTATAATGCTTTATGCCTTAACAGGGATGCTTTAGAGTGGAAGCAGCACTAATAATAATTCAACAAGAATGGCAGATGTGAATCAAAACTATCCGTAGCAAACTGGTCCATGTGGACTCCTTAGGTATACCTACATGACTGCTCTCTTCTGTAAAGAACCTGAACACAGTACAGGAACCATAAGGGACAGACAAATTCAAAACAAAGAGGAATAGATTTCCAGGTAAAAATTAAGAATTGGTGCCAAAAGAAGGGTGAATGAAAGATCCAGGATCAAAGAACCTATTTCTGCATAGCATGCAATTCACTAATGCAGGTCTGGAAATTGCTTATAACAAGTCAGTGATCTATGGTTAGCAGATGTTTTTTAAAATATCCACAACAGTTTTAAAAAATGCCATATACAATATTGTAGATTTATATCAGATTCAGCAAACACATCTATTTGGGAAACAGGAAATGGGGAAACATACATCCAGACATATCACCACCACTCTGTAGAATATTTGGATAGCAAACATCCCCAACACTGGCAGTACCATGAGATCCTGCACATTCAGTTTCCCCAAATTAGATGCTCTGGAACATTTTCTCCAGTCCACTGCCTTCCGTGTTTACAGTTTCTAGCTCTCAATGGAAATAACCTTTGTCATTACCTTCCATGTGACATCTGAGATGGGCATTCACCAAAATTTCAATTCTAGGGAACAGGAAATCTTTCATAGCTCACTTCCTGTTTTCAGTGATTTCTCCAAGTGTGTGTGTGCATGCTTGAGAATTATCTCAAAAGTTTTAACAAGCTTTGCATTTTAATGATAATGCAACTCTTGTAAAATCTTAGTAGGTTTTAGATCAACGTCTTCTCACTAAATTTAGAAGCTCATAATCAGAAGTCTTAACAAATCATCATCTTTTGGCAAACTTGCTCACTTTTTGCTTCTAGTCATCATTTTTAGTTTCCCACCTCAATCTTTAGATACCAATTTAATCTTCTCTGTCTTGGTAATTTTCTACCTTTGGATAATTTAAAACATTAGTTTAGACTAGGTTAGTACCACAAGTTTGCACCAATGTGAAAGGGCTTTTGAAATGTGAATAAATGTTTCTATTCTCAGATAGGGAGTGCATAGTGAGGATTTTTGAAGGATTTTTGGACTCAGGCACCTCATAGATATTAATCATCTCCCCCAATGCCTCTCCTAAACACCCTGGCCTTAGAAACTACCTCACTTATTAATATGGGGCAGAAAAGTCATCTGAGTCACCACTGCAAGCCTCCAGATTGCTGGAAACTTCTCTGCACATTTGTGGTATATGAGTCACTCAATTTTAAAACTTCATTTTATTCTCTCTTCCTTTTCTTGCGATCCAATTTCTGCTTAAACTCCCTTCCCTACCACCACTACCACCTCTCTCTCTCTCTATTTTTGTCTCTTTATCTTGGTCTTTTTTTGTAGCATCATATTAGTGGCTGCCAGAAGTAATTCCCATTAGCTAACACAGTAATTTCCTCACCAAAGTTGAATATTGTTGCATCTTTTTCAACACGTGGTCTGAGATCCATGGTACATCAGGATCAAGTTTACCCTCTATTTTGTTCCCCCGTCTACCACATAATAAAGTATTTGAAGCTTGTGAAAAGGGTCCTTTAGTCAATTACATATTTAAAAATTACCAGGTACCACAATGTCTGTTTCATGAACAACTGTTGCCTTGCAAATGACAGAAAACCTGAACCAGACTGTCTAAATAAAACATGAAAATGTACTCACACAATCAACTCAAAGGTAGGAAGGTTTACCTAGACTCATTCATGGGTAGTTGAAGAGGAACTAAACAATATCACTAGGAATGGGTTTTATTCTTCTTTTGGTTCTCAAGACATGGGGTCTAAAATTGTGTAAAGAATAAAATCCTTAGAAATAATTGGACACTGGAATCAGAAACAGTTTAAAAGTTTGCAGAAAGATAAATAAGAAATATCCTCTATGTTATATCCACATGTCTTAATAGCTGGAGCTCAATAAAAAGAAAACTTGATGAAGAAATACTAAAACATATTAGTATGTGGAAAGCACAAATTCTGTAAAAAATATGGACAAACTTAATAGCAGAATTTTTTAGGCTTAGTGTTTTTTTTATTTGAGAAGTTGTGAGTTTACAAAACAATCATGCATACCATACAGTACTCTCATGCATTGCACCACCACCAACACCTTACATTGTTGTGACACATTTGTTACAGTTGATGAAAGAACATTATCAGTAATATTATGTGGCTATATTATTCCCATAAATTGTCCTATTATTAACATCATGTATTAGTATTGTATATTTGTTATAGTTCATGAGAGAATGATCTCATTTGTACTGTTAACCACAGTCCGTCATCTACCATGGGGTTCACTGTATTATATTGTTCCATGTCTTGTACAATCCATCTGAAGTGTTCACTCAGGGGCTCTCAATTTCATCACAGAGATGTGCTTTCATCAGCTCACTCCATTTTGGAATGTTTCCATTACTTCAAAAGGAAAATTCCATACCCCTTATACACCTCCGTTTCCCACCCTTAGCATTGATATGGTATCTTTTTTGCCATTGCTGTAAAAGTATTACAATATTGCTGTTAACTATGGTCTATATGTAAAGTTAGTTTTATTTTTCCATGTATCTCCATATTCTTAACACTTTGTAATAGAGGAACATTCCTGTGTTTGTACTATTAACCACTATCATCATTTATCACTGAAATCACTATGTTATACAGTCCCTACATTATCTTCTAGCTTTTTTTCAATTGACATTAACCTCCCTAGACTACCCCCAATAAACTCACTATGTGTTACCATCACTCTATCCATTTCCCCACATTTACAACCCACTTTGTTAAAAACATTCGGTATACATTCAACATCAGCTCCCCTTTGAAGCCCACATTCTATCTCTTACTAACCTATACACGACAGTTTAACTTCATGAATTTACTCCATATTTAGTTCATATACAATATTTTTCCTTTTGTGTCTGGCTTAATTCAGTCAACAATATGTCCTCAGTATTTATCTGTATTGTCATATGCATCCCAACTTCATTTCTTCTTACAGCTGAATAGTATTCCATTGGATGTATATATCACATTTTGTTTATCCATTCATTGGTTGATGGACACTTGGGTTGTTTCCATCTTTTAGCAATTGTGAATGATGTCTCTATGAACATTGGTATGCAAATGTCTGTTCGTTTGCATACTTGTTTTTACTTCTTCTGAATATATTCTTAGTAGTGGGATTGTCAAATCATACAGCAGTTCTGTATTTAGCTTCCTGAGGAACTGCCAAATCATCTTCCACAGAGGCTGCATCATTTTACATTCCTACCAACACTGAAGGAGTGTTCCTATTTCTTTGCATTCTCTCCAGCACTTGTAGTTTTCTGTTTGTTTTTTTTTTTTTTAATGACCATTTCATAAGGCATAAAATGATATTTCATTGTAGTTTTGATCTGCATTTCCCTAATAGCTAGTGATGTTGAGCATCTTATAATGTGCTCTTTGGCCATTTGAATTTCTTACTTATGAAAATACCTCTTCAAGACTTTAGCTAATTTTTAAATTGGATTTCTTGTCTTTTTATTGTTTATTTGTATGATCTCTTTATATAACGTGGAGATAAAACCCTTATCAGATATGTGGTTTTTGAAAATTTTCCCCCATTGTATAGGCTGCCTTTCCCCCTTGTTAGCAAAGTCATTTGAAGCACAAAAGTTTTTAATTTTAAGGAGGTCCCATTTATCTATTTTTTTCCGTTGTTGCTCGTGATTTAGGCATAAGGTTTAAGAAGCCACCACCTACCACAAGATCATGAAGATGTTTCACTACATTTTCTTCTTTGAGTTTATGGAGTTAGATTTTCTATTTAGGTCCTTGATCCATTTTTACTTAATTTTTGTATAAGGTATGACATAGAGACTGTCTTCCTTTCTTTTAGCTATGGCTATCTAGTTCTCTGAGCACCAGTTGCTGAATAGACTGTACTGACCCAGCTGAGTGGGTTTGACAGCATTGTGGAAAAATCACTTGACTGCAGAGGTGAGCATTTATTTCTGAATTCTCAAGGCAATTCCATTGGTCAATATGCTTGTCTTTATGCTTAGACTTAGTTTTTTTAAATTTCTTTTTTTTGGTTTTTATTTTTAAAGAAACTTTAGATTACATAAATGTTACATCAAAAATAGAGGAGATTCCCATATACCCCACCATTTCCCCCTCCCATACTTTTCCACATTAACAACCTCTTTCATTAGTGTTGTACATTTGTTACAATTGATGAACACATAATGAAGCATTGCTGCTAACCATAGACTGTAGTTTACATTATAGTTTACACTTTGACCCATCCAATTTTATAGGTTTTGACAAAATATATAATGGCTTATATCTATCATTGAAATATCTTGCAGGACAATTCCAATGTCCCCAAAATGTCCCCATGCATGTTGCACCTATTCTTCCCTCTCCTTCCCCTCAGAACCTCTAGTGGCCACAGCCTTTATATCAATGACACATGTTCTTCCATTGCTTTAATAATAATGTCTACAGTCATGGTTGCATTCCTGCATTATGTTTTTTCATTCCTCAATCTTATCAGTGAGGTGGATGCAGGTGGTTGGGCTTTAGGTTACAGAAAAGCCACTTGAAAAATATAGGGGATTTCCATATACCCAAACCCCTCCTCCTTCCCACTCTCTCGTTAATAGTATTTTACATACGTATGGTACATTCGTTACAACTGATGTATAAATATTGAAGCATTGCTACTAACCATGGTCAATGGTTTACATTATGGTTTATATTTTACACTGTACACTTTTATTGGTTTTGACAAAATTTAAAATGACTGTATTCATCATTGTAAGATCCTGCAGAACAATTCCAATGCCTTATGTTCCATCTATTCTATTTTTCCCTCCCCCTCCCCATGGAACATATGGTAACCACTTAGTTTCAATTTTTGAGGAATAAGGTCCATAGTTACTTGCAATAATATTGAGGGCTTGACATATTGGTTTGTTTTCTTTTATTAGGCTCTGCCTATGTTCTCAAGAGATTATTGCTCTTCTAATTGAGAACATGACAAGACTCCCCAGGATAGGAGCTTAATATTTTCTTGTTTATTGTGTGGGTCTCCACCTACTGAGATAATGCATAATGACAAGATGAACACTTTCATATTCCAAAGCAACATGCCGCAGGTGCGTCCTATCCTGCATATCTTCTCATCCAGACACCCTGCACCAGTAACTCTCTTCTATCATATTTGCCAAAAGAACATTCCTACCATTGTTACTTTAACCACAGACCTGCAATCCCCAGAGTTCACCATCTCCTTCCTCCAACCCTCTTCCTAGTTCCATGGATAGTCCAACACAACACCCGACCATAATCCCCGCCACATTCCTGCACAATAGAACCAATCTCATCACTGCACCACTATCACCCCCATTCACTGCCCAACCACCTCCTTCCACCTTATCATAGATTTTGCCCATATTGAGCAGTGGCTCACCACCCTTTACCCCGTTTCTTGATAACCTATTTTCCAGACTCTAGCTCTGTGAGTCTGCTCAATATACAATGTTCCTAGAAGCATTATTCACTATTGCCAAAAGTTGGAGCAACCCAAATGTCCATCAACTTATGAATGGATAAGTAAATTGCGGTATATACATACAATGTATATACATACTCAGTTGTAAGAAAGAATGCAGTATTAACACATGGGACAACATGGATGAAACATGAAGACCTTCTGTTGAGTGAAGTAAGCCAGTTACTGAAGGACCAATATTACATGAACTCCTGATAGACTTAGTTTTAATGGCTGAATAGTGATTGAAGATAATTTACTAATGAACATCCCAAATTAAACATAAACTAAAATTATATTTGTGGACAAAAATTATGGGATTATGGGATACCAATGACACTACTCCAAAGCACATCCCATATTAAGGAATGACAAAACCCAGAAAGAAATTCATTTCTAAAACTGAATTTTGAACCAAAATGCTTTTGTAAGATTTGTTTGACTTTATCATTTGTGTTCTTTATTATACAGTTGAAATACGCCACTATGACTTCCTTGATTTCACCACTAAAAATTCATCTTTTTACCATTTAACAATTACCCATTGTTATATCTCCCATTGTTATTCATCTTTCTCTTTTAGCAATCAAGGTTTTCACTGTTAATCTTTGTATCCCCAGTGCTCAGTATATTTCCTGGCATGTTTGGTTAATAAAAGAGGGAATGAATGTCTGTATATGTCTTCTTTACTGACTATATGGCATTTTGGTTTTATAATACTTTGTTATAAATATTATGGTAGATATGTATATGTAAATTATCTTTAAGTGACCCACTGGAAGGGATTAATTAACATTTGAACTACTGTAGTCAGAAATCAACATTCCAAAGGTTGCATTGCATTTTAAACATAGTCATCTAAATTTACCACAGAGTCTTTAGAAATAGTATTAAGATGTTAAAATTATTTTTTTTCCCACTGGTGCACTAAGTGGTAGTCAAGTTAAACAGCTGGTTGGTAAGTCTGTGTAGTACCCTGGACCAGCTAATACTTTCAGTGTAATATGAGGTCTATTGCCCTGCTTTTCTTATGCATTATGGAGGAATCTATTGATTGACTACCAACTAAGAAGTATGGTCTTATTAGAGTTAACCCTTTCTTCAGCTTGCTAGCTGGATTCCCCAAAGACAAATTGACACTTACTCTAAGCTGTGGAAACAATCTGCTTAGCTGTTTTTGGTGCCGCATTGCTAATTAGTATTTGCACCTTTGGCATAATTATGTCCAATATTTGCCTTCATTGTGGAAGTTCATGCAGAAGAAATGTCCAGCTCTCAGGAGTTTGTCTCATATTAATAAGAAAGAAAAATAAAACCAACCAATTACCAAAAATATAATTTGTCCTGTAATCCACTGAAATATCTAATTGCAATTGGCATATTTACTTAATTTATAAACCAAGAGCATATAAATTTAGTAAGTTAGTAGAAGCTTAGTACCATGTCCATGTTTAAGGTGTTGTATTGTATAAAAGGAAGTAGGGTAAGAAACCTAAAGACTATTCTAACAAGATGCAAGATACTCTCCAGGAGCAAATTTAAAAGAATATTAAGGCTCTGAAAGCTTGCCTAATAATGAGGGGGGACTAATATGTTGTAATTTAGTTTGTATAAAAATTGTAAGAAATAATAATAGAAAGAGTATGGCATGAGTAATTATATAGTCTTTTCAAATATATAATTCAATTTTAAAAAACAATGATAAATGTTCAGTATAACCATCCTTTAAAGTCTATGTAATATGATGCTGAAAGGATACTACTGCAAGTGGACTTCTCCACTGCCTAGGGATCTACCAATGTTATTTACCCTAGAGAGAGTTGTCTCAGGAGAAAACAGAACATTCCAAGGAACAAAATTTCAATAAAGGAAATGAAACTAAAAAGCAAGGAAACAAAGTTTTCCCAGGCTAGAATTAAAAAACCAGAAGAAATTATCTGTGCAAAAGAAAGAAAAGGATATTTGCCTTCCATTTTCACAATATTTACAAAGAGCAGAATTGTTCATGTTAAAAAATAAGCATAATAGTAGTTTCTCCTAGGAGAATTGGAGTGTGCTAAAATCAGCCAGGGACATCATCAAGGAAGGATAAGTTAACCTTCTTCTCTTTTCCCTTACCGTGGATACCAGTAGCCCAGGCAAAAGTGTTTGCCCCCATCTAATATCATACCATTAGCAAAAGCATTTTAAAAATTTGTAAAGCAAAGCAAAATAAAAAGCAAACAGAGATATCTTATAGAAATGTACTAAAATTAAATCAAGTTTCCAAGATATAGATCACCCCTTTGGAAGTATAGTAGCATTGGGAAATATAACTCATATAGCTATGAACAACATTTTGCCAAGGACATTTATATTATAGTATAGTATCTATAGTATAGTGTAGTACAGAGGGCATAGATGCAATAGTGACAAACACCTTGAAATTATTAGAAAAATGGTTAGGAAACTTAGAAATTGGGAAAAAATGAGCAAGCCTAAAGAATAAAATTGTTAGGCAGTCAGTTAAGGTATTATAAAATATTAACAAGAAGCCATTGTTAAACTTGAAAGTCTATGGGCAGCAAATTTTTAAGATAAGTTCTCCCAAAGTGAAAATAAAAAAATTCAGGATAGCTCTAAATACCTTGTGTTAGATGTAGCAGCCCTTAAAACTGTTTTGATAATTTAAAAGTAGGTATTCAGCATTCTGCCAGGTCATGCTGGCAGGAAGGTTGACCATAGCACATATAGAACTAAGATTTATCTGGTTTCTAATAATCTGCTCAAGTTGCAATTTTCTCTTGCAGTGTAGGTGGCAACCTGAGGATTAAAGGAAGAGATTTAATGATTTTTAAAGAGTTTTTCTTGGAAGGATTGAATTGAAAAGTTTTTATTGGTGTTTGTTTCAATGACTTAAATGATTACAATGTGCTTTATTAAAATGAATACAGCTGAAAACTAGAAAAAATTATTTTATGTGTATTTGAATAGTGAATGTCATTCTTTTTCAAGGACATTCATTGTTTAATAGTTCATAGATTTTATTCATGGGAAGTGACATGGTTAATTTGGTGTGAAATTTTCACTAATGATAAAATCTATTATGATAAATTTGATGTTAGATTGATCATGTTTCATTTGGCAGCAGTACACAAAAGGAACAATATTCTTTATATCCAAAAATATTCAAATAATATACTTCCTCACATATGCCAGCAAATTAAAAAATCTATCTATTTTGGGGTTTGTGTTTATGTGTGTGTGTGTGTGTTAATTGCTGTTGTTTATACTATTATAAGAGAATATTCACCTAGTTGAATAATGTCAAGACAGATTGAAAGTATAATGTAAACTAAGCAAAGGGAATTGTTAAATATAAGAAGTATACATCAAATATATTATGTAACAAAAGCCTGAGTGGAACATTTATGATCAAATGTTAGCAGGTAACCTTTAAGACATATGGCCAAAACTATTTTTATATTAATTTAGAATAACAATATTAAGTCAAAAGTTCCAAATGCTTTATTCCAATACAAATATGAAATATAACTTCTAGAACTTTCAATAAAATCTGGCAAAAATGAAATTTGTTCATCTGTTTAGTTTTATGGAGTGGCTTTGCATGAATATTGTATGGAGACTGAAGTTTATATTTGAATGCAACATAATATTTAAAACTGAATTCTTATGTTGGATTGACCTATTTTCCAATTCTAGCAATGTTACTTGATATCTCTGTTATTTTTAGTAAACTTATTTTCCACCAATTATACTTATTGTGTTTATCTTTTTCAGAAAGGTAAATTGAGTCATTGAAGTTTGTAAAGAACAAATGCCTGATTCACAGTAATCATTAATACATGTTAAGTAATATTTAATAAATATAATGAAATTATATTTATAAATTACATTCTTAATATATATTTTAAAATAATTCTTGTTTTTGCAACTCCATAAATATTCATTTTTATCCATATTTCTCAATTACAAAGACTTCCATTTCTCATTCAAAATAATTATGTGAAAGCATACAGACCAACAATAATGACCACAGAAAAACTTCACTCCCTTAGATAAATAGAAAGAAAATTAAAGTAAATGCAAAGAGCATTAATCTACAGTCAAATTCTTTAAAAAATTTCCTTTATGTTTGACCTTTTAATTAATTAAAATTAGGAATATGAAATGAATAGTATATTATGCTTATTTTAAATATGTATATCAAATTAAATTTCTATTTAATCATTTTACATTACTATGAAATATTTCTTGCCAGTGAGCATAAAGTTCAGATATGAAAAAAATAATTTCAGCTACTTCTGACTCTACTTAAGCATCTCAAAGCATTTAAGTAATTTCCTTTTTTCTTTGTGAATTTCACCTAAGTGAACATTTCTTCATTTCTCAATTAATGACTAGTAATAGTAGAAAAGATACATAAGTTAATAAGTTTTTTAAAAAGAACACTTTTCTGAATAAACATTTTTCAGAGCACTTTATCAGTGATGTGTCTGTGACAACACATTTTATCATATGGACAAATTATTGCTCTGTGTTTTGTGTTGGAAAGCTATGGGAAAAAAGACAATAAAAATAATAACACTGTGACTTTACTTTTCAGCAAAAATGTGCAGTCTTAATCACAAACTCCTACAATTGTTGAGCGATTTTACCTCCCTTGATATTAATATGTACTCTTTAAGAGCACATCAACAGGCAACTTGCCAAAATGTTCAAAATATCAATAGCAAATTTATGTAAGTGTTGATTAATGTAATAGATTTTATGAAATCGAATATAATATATGTCTTCAAAAAGAAGGGAAATAAACTTGGCTATTGACCGGATCTCTGAAGGTTTCATACTTAATTGCTGGTAGTTATTTCTTGGTTCAGCTAGTTTAGAGTTGCGTTCTCTATAAAACTCATGAAAACTAAAGATTGATTAAGACAATCTTTAACAGTATCTTACATTTTAACCCTAGAGAAATTTGGGGGTCATTTAGTCTGTTTCCTTGTATAGTGGATTGAATGGTGGCTTCCCAGAAGATATTACAACATGAACTAAATTCCCAATCTTTTAGGCCTCAAACTTGGAACTCTTGAAGGCCCTGTATGAATTCTCCAGGAGAAGGTGGTTTGCTGAAGTAGAGATGGAAATTCTCTCTTCTGACTGCTGAAATAATCACTTCTCCTTTTAAAATCTTCAGCTGATTGAATGAGACATCTCTCATTGTTGAAAGCAATCTCCTCAGTTGACTGTAGACATAATCAGCCATAGATGCAATCAAATTACCAATGATGTAAATTCATGAAATGTCCTCACAGTAACAAGCTAGTTCTTGCTTGATCAAACAACTGGAGATCATCATCTGGCCAAGCTGACACAAGAACCTAACCATCACACCCCCTCTCCTTTACATTGTGTGCAGATGTTTCAATATGTTTCCATTCCACAACCCAGGGGGAAATGTTGCTCTAATCAAGCAGTCTGACCATTCCTGAAACAGAATCCAGGAGGAAGCAGCTCCAGCTGTTTATCAGGGCAGGAACTCTCAGTGGCAGGGCCACTCCCACTGGGTTGTATACATGCCCCTCCCTCGGGCAGCACAGATTTGTCCCTCCTCTCTTATGTGCAGAGCTGCCAAACACCTACCCTGACCCAAGATGTTGGCCTTCCTGGGGACTGGCCATAATAAGATCTTTTTCTCTGCTCTTTTGGACCCTTTTTGCTCTGTAAGTAACCAAGCAGTCATTTGCTGAGAGTTTCTGTTAAAATGCTTGAGCCTGTGCTGCCTTGAGGCACCATATAGCAACTCACTCCACACATTAAAGATATGGGTAACCAGAACCCATCCCAGATCTTCTGAATCAGGGACCTGGACATATGTGAGCTGGACAGGCTACTGAGAGATTGTGAATTACAGCACCCTCCAAAATATATATGTAACTAGAAAGAGAGATTTATGTCAAAGTAAAGATTTTTATTTAATCCAATTTTATTGCAGCATGATGATGGTTCCAAGATTTTTAAACTATAGTGGTGGCAATAGCTTTCAGGCCCTTAAGAATATTCAACCAAAGAAGATTTTTAAATAAATTTTTAAATTCTAAATCTCCCTACTCTTCTAGATACAATTTTTTATTTTCTACTTAATTTTCTTTATATATATATATCTGTTTTTACCTAATATGAAACATATAATTTTCATTATAACTGGACAAGAGTGCATTTAAAATTGATGTTTTTCTGAATCAAATCCTCTATTTTCATTATCCATTTTGTTAGTCACTAACCATATGTGATTTTTAAAATTTAAATTAATTAATATTTATTACAATTCAAAATTTAATTCCTTAGTCTCACCAACCTCAATTTGTACTCAGTATTCACATGTGTCTAGTGGCTACTATATTGGATAGCAAACATAACAGAATATTATCATTATCTCAGAAAGTTCTATGGAGTCTGTTCTCCTCTATGAACTCCTTGAGGGTGTCAAAGAATATTTTGTTTTTGTTGATATTTCTAGAGCTTAGCTCAAGGCTGGTTTATAATATATGATCTATAAGTATCATATATTATATTTAAATAAATATAAATGAAGTATTTGCTAAATTGAACTTAACTCTCAGTAATATCTTCTTACAGATGAAGTGAAGTACTTCTGTCTTCATAGGTTTATATGTAAGATAATTTATTAATAGCCTTGAATTGTTGGTTAAAATAGGGTGCCCATAAAATCTGTTCTCTTAATAAGTACACTTTTGAAAGTAAAAGTGACATCAGTCATGCTGAGATCACAGGAGTGTTCTGGAAAGTTTCAGGAAAACTAGGATAAATGGTTTGTCCATCTTTAAAGTTCAGTTGGTAACTTATGTTCTTACTATGCTTTCATGTACACGATGTCAGTTCAAAATAGACAAAAAACTCCTAAACATCAAAGACACTGGCTTATGCTTATTCGTATTCCCTATTGTTCTTTAGATATGTTTATTTACTTTAGTGGTTAATAATACGGGCAATGGATCTAGGTGAATGATACAGAATACTAGGATGTTTATGTGATGTGTTGCAGAACTTGTTTTCTATTAGTCTCTCTGCTTTGTCTTCAGATATAGCAGCTATTGGTATAATAATATTAACTATCCCATAGAATTGTAATGAGAATAAGTTCGCAAAGCATGTAGAACAGTACTTGCCCTATAGTGACTCATAATATTTCTATATGTGAACAATTTTTGCTTGATATTGTTAAGAATGTTTTAAGTACTCAAGGGTATTTAAGTATTCAAGGGTATGGTGGCAGATTCCTGCATATATGCTCTATATTCACATTCTCCTTTTATTTATTGATTTGTCTTTATGTTTCTAGCTTCCCTATTGGCTAAGTGTAGTCTTGTGAAGAAGTTCTTGCCAGTAGGTAATAAATATATACTTATAAAACATGAAATAATGTGGAAGAAACAGCCATGCTGTTATCACAGAGAAATGCAGGAGAAAGTCTGAATAATGGGAAAGTGCAGAAGGAGAACACTCCAGGTAGAGGAGAGAATATCAGCTAAGATCCTGGGTCATGGTCTAAAAACTGAACCCTGTAAATTTGACTAGAGAATGCGTTGAAGAAATAAAGGTGGGAATTTCATGTAGGAACTTGTCAAACAAGATAAAGGATGTGCCTGTTCATTTTTAGAGCAATGAGAAATTATTAAAGGCTTTTAATCTGATGATTACATGATTCAATTCATATTGTTAAAACATAACACCTATTGCTATGTGCAAAATGGATGAGATGGAGTGAGGATAGAAAAAATGAATTGGTGAAGTTGAGATGCAGCTTTAAAATATAATTAACAGGACTTTCTTGTTGCTTCATATGCGCTGATACAAATCATTAGCTAGGTTAGACAGATTTTAACAAAAACCTCTGCTTTACCTTGGTCTCTTGTTTTAACTTAAAAAAGAACGTGTAAAATGACAAAGAAAAGATTCTTTATAGAGTTTCTTTGAAAATGCTTCAGATAATATTGGTCCCTGGAATTGATTTTCTAATTAGCACACTATAAGTGAAGTTGCACAATTGCTAGTCTTCTGTAACAGTCACATTGTTTAGGTACTTTCCTCTTTGCATTTGTATAGCTATTTCATCATTTGTTGCAGTGAAAGATGTTGACTTTCTTCCTATGGGAATCGTGAGCACTTGTGCTTAGATGGCTTGTATGTGTGTTTTATCTGTTGAAATGGCAATATAATCTTTCTTTTCCTTTGAAGTCAAGATTTATTATTAAGCTACAGCAATCAAGACATTTGGTATTGGCATTAAGATAGACAAATAGAAAAATGGAGCATAATAGAGATTCCAGAAATATTCCCATATAATACTTGTCAGTTGAATTTTTATTGTTTTTTTTCCTTCCTTTATTAGAAGTTGTGGGTTTACAAATCAATATGCATAAAATACAGGATTCCCATATCATCCCACCACCACCTTGCATTGTGTGGAAAATTTGGTACAACTGATGATAGCACATTTTAATCATTGTACTATTAATTAAAGCTCATGGAGTGGATGTGGCTCAAGCAGTTGAGTGCCTGCCTCCTACAAGGGAGTCCCGGGTTCAGTTCCCAGTGCCTCCTAAAGAAGACAAACAAACAATGAGCAGACAGAGAGCAGACATCAATCAAAAACAATTAGCAGACAATGAACAATAAACAATGAGCAGAAAACGAGCACAAGCAATGAGCAAAAACAACACACAAACAGACAAGGGAGTTATCTTGGGCAGCTGGTGGGGGGGAGTTCATGGTTTAACTTAGGGTTCATTGTGTAGTATAATTCCATGGACTTTTGTTTTTAATATGCTTTTTATTTTTTAAAAGAAACTTATATTACATAAATGTTACACAAAAAATATGGGGGATTCCCATATGCCTCGCTCCCTAGCCCTCCCACATTTTCCCACATCAGCAAAATCCTTCATTGGTGTGGTACCTTTGTCACAATTGATGAACACATCTTAGAACATTGCCACTAAGTGATAATTATAGTTTACTTTGTAGTTTACACTCTCTCCTGCACATTTCTGCAAGTTATTACATGGTATACAATGGCCTGTATCTGTCATTGAAATGTCATTCAGGATAATTCCCAAGTCCCAAAAATGCCCCCATATTACACCTATTTTTCCCTCTCCCTCCCCTCAGAAACTCCAGTGGCCACTGCTTCCACATCCATGATAAAAGTTCTTCAATTGCTAGGATCTCAAGTCTACAGTAGAATAGCTATAAGTTTACTTTAGTCCATCATCCATTCCCCAATCCTGAAGATTCTGTGATGGTGATGTCCTCTCTACCTCTAATTGAGAGGGAGCTTGGGTCCTATCAGACAGATGGATGGGACGTTCTTGCTTGCAGTTGCAGACTCCCTCTTTTCCATTAGATGGTCCTTGTCAGTAATCTCCTTGTTAGTCGTCCTGAGTGAGTCCAATGAACTGGAGAGTAGGTGTTGCAAGTCTGTTGAGATTCAGGGTCCAATTGGCACATGGACAGCCCAAAGATTTAAGTCTTTTGGACATACAACTATCAACTCTAGTACTAACTATACATTCAAATAGAGGGACAGCAGATCCATGTATAGAAAAAACATAATTGAGTCCAATTCTATCACACTGGAGAACATAAATTCCAAAGTAAGTCCCCACTGGAAGGGCATCAAACTCCTGAGCTGTCTGCCCTGCCTGTAGTGTCTGGATGTCTCCAGAGTCCTCAGAAGCCCTGCCATTTGAGGTAACATTTACTTTGGTAGTCTGTGAGTTTCTGCTGAGACGTGCATAAGCTTAATCTCTGAAATGACTTCCTGATTCACTTTGAAGTCTCTTAGCCATATAATCTCATTTGTCTTTACCCTTTCCCCCTTTTGGTCAAGGTCTTTTTCCAGTAACATTGCTAGTTGGTACTTGGTAGTAATCCCTTGTTGCCAGGGAAGCCTATCTCCGGGAGTCATGTCCCACACTGGGGGTTAGGTAATGCATTTATACACTGAGTTTTGGCTGGCCCATCCTCTTTTACTAGTCTCTGCCCCTGTACTCAGGGTATTCTTGCTATCCCATTAGAAAATGTGGCAGAGTTCCCCAGGATGGGAATTCGATGTTTCTTTGGTTATTGTGTGGATCTTCTCCCACTGTGACAATGCCCCATGAACACTTGCATACATTCATATGCCTTATTGATATACCCCAAGTGAACTTCCTCCCATGCATCCCCTCTCTCTGACATTCCACACCAATAATCCTCCCCTGTCACAGTTGTAACCCTTCTGTGATCCAAAACATCTTCATAATTGAAGCCAAGAAAACAACTGAATACAATTAATTGGAAAATGATATAGTAATGATGGTTTTAAAAATAAGGAATAAAATCCCCAAAAAACTTTTAAAAGTTTGAAATAATGAAAAAAATAAAAAATAAAATAATTTTTTTAACATTATGTCTTTCAGCACTATAAGATCTGTTGTCTTGTATGTACAGTGACATTTGTTCCACTGTGTAATAGAGTTCCTTGCGTTTTTTTTGAAAAAAATTATTGTGTAACATTTCCCCCTTTAATCACATTCAGTGCCTATTCTGGTTTGAATCTTTTGTGGATCCAAGAAAATTATGTTCTTAAGCTAACCCATTCCTCTGCATGTACACTTATTGTATGTGGGAATGTTTGGTTAGATTCAGTTAAAGGTCTTTTTGATTAGCTCACTTTTGATTAGATCACGTCGGTTAGAAGCCATTGATTAAATTGTAGGACCCTTTGATTGAATTCACTTGGGAGTCTTTGATTGGAGTATTTCAGTGAGGCATAACCCAGGGTGGGTGTCAGCCCTCTTGCTGGAGCCCTTTATTAATGAGGGAAACATACAGGGAAAGAGAACTGCATTTTACCCTGCCATTTGAGAGAGCACTCCAAGATAACCTGCAGGCACAGAAAGATAGAGAAATCCTAAAAGACTAATAGAGGGGCTGGGGGCTGGAATCAGAAGGAGCAGCTGAAGCTGAAGCCATGAGGAGAGGGGGGAGAAAACCATATGCTTAATTTGTCCACAGCTGAGCTCCAAGAGAAACCATCTTTAGATAATGCTGTCATGTGACTGATGGCCCACAACTGCAATTTGTGACATCATCTCTGAAGATGCCTTGATTTGGAAATTTTCACAGCCTTGAAACTGTAAGCTTCAACCCTAATAAATCCTTATTGTAACAGCAAACCCATTTCTGGTAATTTGCATTGGCAGCCCTTAGCAAACTAAAAGAGTGCTATTAATTGTGCTCAAAATGTTGTGCTATCATTACCACCATCCATGACCAAAATATTTCCATCATTCTAAATAAGAACTCTATAGTATTTAAGCCTTAACTCCCTATTCCTTCTCCCCACCCTGTCCCCTGGCAACATATATTCTAGATTCTGACTCTATGAGTTTGCTTATTCTAATTGTTTCAAATCATGAGATCATACAATATCTGTCCTTTTGTGTCTGGATTATTTCACTCAACATGATGTCTTCAAGGTTCATCCATGCTGTCACATGTATCAGGACTTCATTCCTTTTACACCCAAATAATATTCCATTGTACATATATACCACATTTTATTTATCCATTAATCGGTTGGTGGACACTTGAGTTGCTTCCATTGTGAATAATGTAACTATGGACATTGGTGCACAAATATCTCTTTGAGCCCCTGCTTTAAATTATTTTGGATATATACCTAGAAGGTGGATTCCCAGATCACATGATTGTTCTATACTTAGCTTCTGAGGAACTGCCAAACTGTCTTCTACAGGAGCGTCACCATTTTACGTTGCCATCAGCAGTAAATGACTTTTCCTTTCTCCACATCTTCTCCAACACTTGTTATTTTCCGTTTTGTTTCATAGCAACCATTCTAATGGGTGTGAAATGGAATCTCATTTTGCTTTTGATTTGCATTTCCCTGTTGGCTAATGATGTTGAGGATCTTTTCCTGTGTTTCTGGATATTTGCATGTCTTCTTTGGAGAAATGTCTGTTCAAGTTTTTTTGCCTTTTTTTAAATTGGGTTATCTTTTGTTGGTAATTTAAAGTGTTTCTTTGAGACTGAAGTGCTGTACTTGAACCAAGGAAGACCAAGGATTGCCACAAGCCCTAGAAGGTAGAAAAGGAAAAGATTCTTCTCTACAGATTTCAGAGGGAGCATGTCCCTGTCAACATCTTGATTTCAGATTTTTACCTCCAGAACTTTGAGACAATACTCTTCCGTTGTTTTAAGAAACTTAGTTTGCAGTACTTTGTTAGAGCCACCCTAAGAAACTCAGACAGTTACTTACTTATGGGTGCAATTCTTCTTCCATGGTGATTGGATGTTTTTCATTCTTTCATCATTTGAATGCCCTTTTTATATTTGGAATATTTTCCTCTTTGTAAGTCTCAGCTAAAGACAGAAGATATAGATTTGCTTTCCCAGACCACTGTGACATTAACGCATAGGCACACAGTCATGATTTAAGTTGGGAAGAGAGAGGTGTGAACAAGGAGGTATCACTTGTGGCAACCTTTGGTAGGGGGGAGACAACAGGGATGTCAGAGAGGCATCCAACATGCATAGGCAGAGTAAGCAGAAGTATTCCATGCCCAGCCATGATGAAGTTGACTTTGTATGACCTTAAGACAAGGCAGCCTTTGTTTATTTGCAAATAGTTCCTGGCTGTGCATACCTCAAGTCTGATTCCCTGTAATTCCTGAGGTACTCAAATTCACTTAATATCATTTAATATATTTATTTTCTTCTTAATTAAACTTAAAGAGTTCTTTTTGCTTTCAGGTATGAACCATGGTCGTTACACTTGGAAAATTAGTGTATAGTTATTTTTTATGCATTAAGTAAACAAAACAAAACAAAACACCAAAAAGCATATGGCTAGGAATGAAGGGAGACAATAAATATTTCCTTCAGTAAGTCTTCATTAACCATGAACATTTCCTATTCTGTTTTTCTGTTAATAAAGTCTGAAAAGTACATCAATTTAACTTGGCAATTGCTAATTCTATCAGTATTATAATCCCAGTGAAATATAGAGGAAATAATAGCATTTAAGGTAAAGAATAGCCACTTATAATTTCTTATTAAATGAAGGGAAAGTCAAATCAATAAGGTGAAATAGTCAAGTAAAATGTTTTATTAGAAGCATATGAAATTGCTACATTTTCTCATAGGTTTGGTAAAAAACTAAATATTTCATTATATAACTCCTTAAACTTTCATAATAAACAGTAAAGACAAATTGAATGCAGTCTTGAGTCCAGAGTCTGCATTCCCATTTTGCATTAAAATATTTAAGAATGGACCAAAATTGACTAATCAATCTCCCCCCAACAAAGATGCAATTTTCACGCTTCTGTTATTCTCTATAAAAATAAAAGATAGTGTCTTAACTATTCTGCGCACATTTTTAGTGTACATGAACTTAATGAAATTCCTAGAGTCTGAACTCTGGTTTGAACTCTTTGGAATCTTTTAGAACAGTTCTTTACATCTGTTTAAATTAAAAATAATTTGCAGAACTTTTCTTTTTACTTTCTATTTCAGTACAGATCATAAAAATATTTTACCATGTCTTTCACCTTCAAAGATATAAAATTCTCACAGCAAATTAAAGATTATTATTACTAATACTTTTCTCCTAAATGCTAGCCTTAAATCTAATTGAAAAGAACTTAAATAAATAGCATTAGAAAAACTAACTCTGTAAACATATCTGTATATAAATATCTTGGTGGGAAATATATGCATATATGTATGTCTCTGATTTAATAAAACCAAATCACATTTAAAATGTGTCATCTATTTATAATAGTGACTAGATAGTTATGGTTTTCAAAAATATATATGTAAATTATTTCCTGAAATGCCAGTGTGATTAAATATATTTTTCCACTTAAATTTATAATGATGCATTATTATATGCATGAAATTTATTATGCTATATTTAATATGATGACGAGATACCATATTTTAAAACCAAATTTAAAGAGCTATCAGCTTCGATCACATCAATATAACTAAAAGTCTTTAAAATTTGATTATTTGTTAAAGTAATATTTAAATAGAAGTATGTTCAGACTTGTGTCTACAACAAATATTTTCAAAATCATCTGAAACTAAGGATAGTTGGAGATTTCAATTGCAAAACTGTAATACCAAACAGTTTTAGTATGAAATACTGTTTTCAGGAAGGAGGATGTAAGGGAAATTGATTGAGCATAACTCAATAGAAATAGATTTTCTTTAGGAAATTTTCATCTAAGTTTGGGTATTTTTTAGATTTTTGTTATTTATTGTTGAGTTCTCATTAAATCCAGACTGTATTTTTCTTGCTATTCTGCCTCCTTTATTTGTATAATTTAAAGTATTTTATATAAAATATCATGAATAAAACTTTCCCCAACTTCCCTAGTCAGAAACGTATCCATTCATCTCCTCTACACTGCTTTTACGCACATCACATTCTCCCTTGTAATATGTTATTTTGGTATTTGTTTCATCCAAGAGAATTGCATATTCCTCTGCAGTCACTAGCAATGCTGATCTTTTCATCAATAAAATGGACAGCATAATATTTAATTCAGTATATGAATAGCTGTGATCTAGGAGCCTCTATGAGGTTATAGTACCTGAAGCCAAAGAATGATGGCCTCTGCTTTTCTTCAACCTTCCAAAAATAATGAAAGGGCCTCTCACTGTTAATCATTCTTCCAAAACCCATAAGATAAATGTAGATATCGTTTTCTCTCCTGTAAATCAGTGGTTATATGTGCATAAGGCAAGCACCTTATCTGGGGTGGGTGTGTGTGTAAGTGGGGAATCAAGAATGAAGAGGAAAAGGGATCAAGGTTACTAGATTCAGGAATATAATGTTATCTGTAATGTTATTTACTAAAAACCTGTATATACATATGAGTGTACATACACAGAGCACAGACGATATACACGAATATGTGTGTATTTAGACACACAATACAATGTCTCTAATGAATTTCTTTTTAAATCTCTAGAGTTAGACTATTGTGTAGTCTAGACCTTTTCCAAAAAAATAAGTGAGAATATTTTGGAAAAAATGTGTGTGTGTTGTTCATTGTGGCTATATGTATATGTAATAGAGAAGAAATGAAGACGTGTTAAGGCAAAAATCTTGTAAAAATACCAGCGATAAAAATATGATTTAAGGGTACTATTTTAATTTAAGCATCCCCCACACCCAAAGTAAGAAAACACTGTATATTTACCATTAGATTTTTAGATCTATAGTCTAATTCACTGTAACATACAGTGGTCAGTATTTGTATTAAATATCAAAAGAATCTCTAGAAAGCTAGAATTTATAAAAATATATAACATAACGCAAGGACTGTGACAAAATCAATTGCTTTCTTAATTAATCTATTAATTGCTAAGAACCATGCTTTTGGACCTAAGTTTTCTGTACCTGGTTTCATTTGATATTTCATGCAAAGTAACTTACTCTGACACCTAAGAATGAGAAGAGAGATGTATTTTCTCCAAAAACTCTGCTTGATTTATTTTGGATTTGTAAAGTGGTGATGCAATGCCCATTTAAATCATCCAGGTTAGGCAGCAAAGCCAGGTTCTTTTAAGTGTTAATATTGCAGCTTCCAAGGAAATAAGAATGAGTTCCAGGAGTGAATTACCAATGGTGACCATTACTGCTCACTCTAGCTTAGAGAAAAAGTGATGCAGTAGAAGCTTCCCTGCTTAATCCAGTCCTGGCAATGCTTTCCTGAATATGTTTTTATCTATGTGAAAGTAACAAAGGAACTGTCATTGAATAAACTGAAGAGGAAAAGGGGATGGCCTGTTTATATATTACACATATGTATCCATATATACACATGCACGTCTTTTAAAAGGTATAAATACATGCCTGAAAATAGTTTAATATTTTAAGGACTTCTATTTTGTGTTGTTATAACAATTATCAATGTTGCTTTAGGTCAGGCATTACATATATATATGTGTGTCTGATTACAAATGCATGTATTTACCTTAAATATGTATATATATAATATATTGATGTATTATAAAAAACAGCCACAGGTAAGATTTTTCTAGTATCAGTATTTTACATAAATCTGTGCTGTACAAAGTTGAAATACAGATTTTTTCTGATTTTTGTTTCTATAGGAATTACAGAACAATGTTTCTGAAATGGATGTATTTTTTATTATTTTTAATGTACATGCTGCAGTCTATTGCTGTGTTGGCTCAAATAAAATAGTAATAATTAAATAAATAGTTATTGTGTTTTATAAGAAAGAATTTGATTTAGACATTTAAGAAGTATGATAAGATTGAGAACAAAAATCCAAACAACTTAAAAAAATTCAAACATCTTAGATATCTAAAAGTGGGAGAGAAGAAAAATCACAACAAAATGTTACCACAACCCAAAAACCAGGTGAGGGAAGAACTCTTGTGTTTTTGCTTTTGATTAAAATTGTGTTAAATGCTATTATGTGCAAGTATTTTGTATATGAAATGAAATGAAGTGAAATGAAGTGAAATGAAATGAAATATCTTGATAATGTGCATTATGCATAGGAGCTTAGATAGTGCTTATCTCAATATTTTTATGCTGATGTGAGTTCAGATTGAGTTAAAAAAAAGGGATTTATGATCATGAAAAGACATTTGCCTCACAATGATTTTAATAAACTGCTGTTTATTGCATTAATAGTGAGTTAATACTGAGTAAGCAAGCAGGTGGACATTTACTTTTCTTGTTGACATTTTATAAAATAATAGTCTCTTGTGAAAAAATTTAAAAATAACTACTGAAACCAAGACATGAAGCAATGCAGTCTTTTATGTAGATTCGCTTATTAGAATCACTTGACCTCCCTCTTTTTATTTGTTTCCCTGTCTCAAAATACTATCAGTGTTGATGATTTAATAAAAATTCCTGTTATTATAAAGTTTAAAAATAAATTCAGCCATTTGTGTGCATAAGAATTTATTATAAATTCATTAATGTTTCAAACTTGGCTTGTCTTTCTGACTTAATCTGAGAATTGGAGTGTAAAGGTTGATAACACCACACAAAAAGGCTCTTTAAGAATAGAAAGTTAGGCATTGCTGACCCACTTCATTAAAGAGGGGAGAAGTAGAAAAAATATTAGTGAATTCTCCTTACTTACTATCACCGTGGGAAAAATCTTGAAAATAGATGTGAAAATAGACATGAAAATATGCCTTAACTTTAATGTTGATTCATTATTATTATTATTTTCAATAAAAATAAATTATTAAGAATATATTCTAGGCAACATCCTTAAGTTACATGAAGACATTGCTTCACACTGAAATAATGCATGAATAAAGTGTATATATATATATATATATATATATTTTTTTT
>JAQZBX010022368.1:0-31614 GCA_029593785.1 Cabassous unicinctus
TGCATCTCTCATCCTCTTAAAGGTAAAAAAGTGGGACTTTGAGGGAATAAAGGGGAGATGTCTTTTTAACGTCTGTCATCTTCTTATCTGCACTGGAGTGTTAAGTAGAAGGTACTTCACCTGATATATAAACTGAGTTTCAGAAAGACAAATTACAATCCTGCTGTTCCTCCAGAAGGCCTCTGCTGCCTTGTTTCTTATTTCACTGCCCCCAGTTTTTTTCTCCCGTTGGGAGGGCAGCATACCTACCAAAATAACTATCTACCATAAACAAACATGCCCAACCTTCTCTGACTCTTCCATGAGTGTGCTCATAAAGATAAGGGCTAAGAAATAAAGGAGTGAATGTCCTGTATTGTTACCTATCACACCCAATAGACATGTGTTGTTAGAAGATGACAACTCTCATCCCTCCCATACCCCTTCCTCTTTTCTCATTTCAGGTCTAGGTTTCGAATCTCAGAACCTCTTTTGTAAGCCAGCCAGCATTAGAGTGAATTTTTTGAAAGTCTCAAGATTGAACTCTGGTTGTCTTCTCCTTAACTCAGATGATCTGGATCATTTTAAGGCTGACCCTTTCAGTCATGCTCAGGAATAAAGTGAATTATATTAGGGAATAATAGTAGTAATAGCAACAAATTCAATCATTTAGTATGCAGTTGGTGAAATGGAATTTCCATAGGATAAAATAACTTGCTTGTGCTAATGGAGCTACATACTAGCAGAGCAAGAATTCAAACCCAGGCCTTTTGTCTTTTATCCGGTGCTCTTGAATTGGCACTGGAACATAAACACAATTCCCAAACTCTGGTCTACCTGGATATTCTTCCTATCCCCCCCTACATCTTTTCACCATTCCAGCTTGTGACTGATAACCTCTGCTCTTATCACAGATGTTGTTGTAGAGTCTCCCAGCTTTGACTAAAGCAAAATCCTACATTGTACACACTATAATATGGCAAAGTTCAGGCAGAAGCTTGCCTGAGGCTTGAGCCTTTCATTGCTGACCTGCAGAAATAGACCCCTAGCTTTGTTAGTTTGCTTAAATATGCAGGTGCACAATTGAAAATGAAGGCAAATGCTTTTAGCCTTATCACAGGTATGCATGGGATTCCAAGTATTTCCTTACATAACAAGGCTGGTTTGGATGAGAATACTTTTCCTCCCCCAGAAAGACAGCTGCCTTCCTTGATTGTTGGATCACAGTTTGCTGAGAACTTGGTGATATAGGGAAGAGTCTTTAGAGACCCTGTGATTAAAACTGAATAGAACAGATGCAGCCTCTCTATGATCTAGACTGGCGACACTGGTTCCCATGTACAGGCCCAGGCTGAATGGAGCTTGAACCTCCATATGTGATTGCCAGTGATATCCAAATGCTTCCTGCTTCCATCACTTCTCACCTAACATTACCCAGAGGGAAATTAAGAGTGAGGATACTTTACAGGATGACTTCAATCACCAGTGGAAAATCTCTTAACCTGGTCCCTATGCATACAGTTTTTTGAAGCAGTAGTAGAACCAGATCATTTCAGAAGTCATGGCTTTATCATGTCAATATTATAGGATTATTAGATATAGAATCTTTTGCTCTGAATATACTATTTTATTATTTAAATATACCTATTTAAATATACTTATTTAAATAGTAAAACAGTACTCTTGCTGAAAAAATAGAAACCTCAAAACAACATAAAAGTAAGGAGTTATTTTAGCCTTTGCCACCTTCCCAAATACATTATTAAAATAAAAGATCATAACTTCCTTTCTGGATTATAATAGAAACCCAAAGTGAAAAGCTACCCCAATTTTTCCACTGAACTATAAAAATGGAGCTCAAAATGTATCATTTTGTAAGATCTTCATATCTATCTCTAATAATTAAAGATACTTAAAAACATATACCTAGCCTCCAGGTCTTGGTTTCTAATACCATTCTTCAGTAAAAGAAACTAGGGCTCTTTGAAGAAATGGCTGATTCTAGGACTTTGGATGAAAATATACAAGATGAGCCTGAAGCATCCTGTAGTGCCAGAAAGTAAGGAAAGGCTCAAAAAACTCACATTTATATGGGTATGTATGTCAAAGGGAAGACACAGAAGCCAACTGAAAGAGCTCCCAGTGGCCAAAGCTGGAACAATTTGAGCAACAAAATAAATAAAGTAGTACTGGATTATAACCCAAAGTATAAAATGCATATACATGAGCCCAAACATATGTGAATGAATTAATAAATAAAGGGGGAAGAATAGACAAAGCTTCCTTGCAGAAGATTCTAAATAGCGCAGCCTAACCCTCCTCTATTTAAGTGTAGGCTGTGCATAGTGACTTCCTTCCAAAGAGCACCCTGTGGAAAGAGGGGAGGGAGCAAATTTACAATGGAGAAGCCTCCCTCAGGTGATCAAGGGGAACATCCACAGGAAGTAGCAGGTTGATTGCCTGTTCCCTTATTAGGGTATCATGGGGAAATGGCTTTACCCCTGTGGTTTGCCTCCTCTAAACCTGTAACCCCCATCTAATTGTGAGAAAAACAGCAGACAAATCCCAATTGAGGGACATTCTACAAAATACCTCACCTCTAGTCCTCAAAACTATCAGGTTCATGAAAAATAACAAGAATGTGAGGAAACTGTCGCAACAAAAAGGAGCCTAATGAGACATGACAGCCAAATGTAGTGTGGCATCCTTGATGGGGGTCCTGGAACAGAATAAGGAAATCTGAATAATGTGTTGACTTTAGTTAATAATAATGTATCAATATTGGTTAGTAAATTGCAACAAAAGTAGTTTACTAATGTGAGATGTCAATAATAGGAGAAACTCCATGTGGGGTAAGAATTATCTGTACTATCTTTGTAGCTTTTCCGAAAAAATTTTTTTAAAAAACTTCTAAAAACTTTATTTAAAAAACAAACACACAGTCATGATTTGGGGAAACTTAGGAAATGTTTCCTTAAATGACTTTTCTTATTTCCTTGTTGTCTGATGAGTGACTGCCACCAAGGTAGTTTTTGGTACGTGTATTCTTCCTTCTGTACTCAGGGCCAATAAAGCAATAACTACATAGTGAGTGAAATAAAACAGAGTTCACTCTGTGGAAAGACCAAATTAGTTATGGATATTGGTATATGTAGAGTCCTATTCTGTGCAGATAATGTCAACTTTCTGTTATGTATGAGGGAAGATACTTTGCAATTCTTATTGATACCACCTCTCTGATTACATTGTCACAATCAGGGACTTTATTTACACTAGACTGTGAAAGGCATAAAGAGAAGGGTATTTATTTTTAAGAATAATGCTTCTTCCTGCCCTCCAAAAAGGTATGAATTCACAGATTCACAGAGAGACTCAGCCCTGGTTTAAGCAGAGATTGTTCCTGAACTAGAAGAGTTGAGTCAAGAGAAATGATGGGGAAATGTATAGTCAGAAATGTACAGGATGACTACAGATTCCGTGAGGTAGAATTATTTCCAGAATACCTGTGGTGTCTATATTCAATTGAAAAATACAAAAATATTCCTAGCGCCCATTAATGCAAATGCTACACTTGCATTAATACTGATTAATGATACTGATTATTTCTCACTAAAATAATGCTTCACATTATACTTGGCCTTTTACAAAAAGCAGTTTCCAAGCAAACCATTGTGATTTAATTTGGTCAGAGCTGGGGGTTTTGTCCTAGTCATTAAAGTTTCCATGCACCCTAATTTGGTTATCTGTTCTTGCAGAATGAGGGTAGGGAGGGTCAGCAGGGGTGGTGTGGCAGGGAACTGAGTCATCTGGACAGAATGTGGCGGGAAATGGCATACTGTGGTTGTCTGTTCCTGTGGCACCTCAGTCTGCCTCACAGTTGCTTCCTTAAGGAGGGGACCAGTAAGTGCCACAAATTCTCCAGCATATTATTTTCTTCAGAAGTAAAAGTACTAAGGCTTATGTGGTGTCAAAAGTCAGCCAGGTTGACTTTTGTGTTCTGATACCTTCGTAGTACCCAAAATAGTAAAGAAATAATCTCCTGGATAAAAAGAGGATGTTTACACTGTGGTTGCTCTTCCTCTCTTTTTAGGTGGCCAGCCATGTAAAAGGCACCTTTCTTTAAGAAAGAATGAGTTCATTGTGTACCAGTGCCATCGATATGACATCAGTCACCTGTCTTGCAGAGCCACACTTAGACTGGGGAGAGGGTATATGTGAACAGTTTTTGTCTTGAGGATTTTTCTGTAATATTTCTCCTGAGACCAGCAGATAAAACAACTAGAGAGGATTAGATTTGACACAGTTTCCTTCCTTCCGTCCTTTTTTTTAGAAAATAACTGGCAGTTCTTATTTGTGGCTGGTCAGATCCTCACTAGAAATTGTTTGAGGTCCAGAACTTGGCCATTTATTCCTCAGAAATCTATAAAACTTCATGTTAAACTTTATGGCTTCTTGTTAAACGTTATGGTGCTGCTTGTTTGCTTCCAGAAAGAGACTTTTGCAGCATAACCTAGATAACCCAAACCTCCCTAAGGAAGGATGCTTCTATATCTAGGTTTTTGGCTTGGTGTCACCAGGTAAAAGCCTTGTTTATCATAGTAATTGCTCACCAAATCCCTGACTCACCCACCCAGGTCTTCTTAAGTGGCTCAAGAACTCTAATGCCTTGCTTCTATAAATATCCAAGGGTGAGTCAGAAGGTGCACAGTGCAAGTGTGCCTGAACCAACTTGCAGGAAAGCAAAGCTTTCTGTCTTCAAGAAAACCTGTAGAAAATGATGATGTGACTTCCCACTGCCATCATCTTCTTCCACTTTGTAGCCTATTTCCATTGGAATACTTATTTTTCCATAATTCTTAGTTGAAAATAAAGCACAGGAGAATAAAATTCATTATTTTAACAAACACTGGGTGCGTACTCACAGCTTGGGTGGAGCATCAGCCCAGCAACGTGATGATGTTTAAAATGCTTTATCAGCACCTCATGGGGCTCAGAACTACATGGCAACCATAGGGACATCTGTGCTTATTCAAAAATGCCCTCAGATGCAGCTGTTGTGTGGCTACACACCCGTTGTCCAGAGTTTCTAAATTTCCTGCCAAGCCTTTAGCTGCTGAACCAACCTAACTGGCAAAACAGGAATGTAACAAACGATCCCTGTGATATGAGTGATATTAACTATTTATATGAAAGAGCTTACTGAGACATTAAGGGAAGGACATGCAATAAATGCCTTGCCGTGAGCTGTCTTATTGAATTAGGTCAATTTATATATAAATGATAATCTGCAACCTGCTCTTAGATGTACAGTTCTAAATTTTGGATTATAATCAAATCAAAGTTTAAAGTTTGTTTTGGCTTTAGAGTGACACTATCAGTGCTTCTAGAGTTTAAAAAACAGCAGATAAACACCTGGCTAGTTGAGGAAGCTACAGTTCCTCTGGGGGGTGGCTGGAGGGGAAGTGTTTGCTTTACTTTTCAGTATAACTGCTCAGTGAACGTTGGTCTTATCTTTAGCCAGATTCAACTTATTATAATAAATAAGAAACCAATGGATGAGCTCCATCTTTGTTATTTTAGCAAACTTAACCATATTTGAAAATATTACACCTGTAACCCACCAAGTTTCTTAAGCACAATTCATTTGTGTGTTCTCTAATTGAGTTGTCTTTTAGGGATTAGCATAACCTACTAATATCATTGAATCAATACACTACCTGGAGGCAGATTTGTGCAAATTTATTCACTTTGCTAGATGCCAAATGGCAATGTAAATCATGTCCATTTCCTTTAGAGAACAACCAGAGCTCAACTCATTGATCCAACAATGTGTATTGCGCCCCAACAGTCTATCAGTCTAGGGTCTTGGGCTACAGAAACGAGTAAGACAACCTGTGTATAGGGGAGGAAGACATATGACCACATAATTATAATACACTCCGGTAAGTGCAGTATTTTTAAAACTCTGAGAGTTAAAGCTCAAAAAGAAAAAAGTCTGCTATTTCTAACTCAATGCCACAGTTTCATTTTAAGCAGCTAAAAAATCATTTTACTTATACCCATTGTCTCTGTAAGAAAACTGACTCATAAGTACAGCTCTTTGTGACCCTTTTCCATCATATGCCTCAATTGCATCTGAGAGCTCCTGCAGCTCAGTGACCCTTGTACCCCGGGGCTCACTCAATGTTTAATGTTTAGCCATTGTGATCACTCCTTGATGTTTCATACCCCCCTAAGATAGTGTACTCATGTTTTATTTCCTTGAAGGGGTCTTCACTAAAGAAGAAGATTTATAGTAATCCAGGCATTTTAATAAAACAGCATTTTCCTTCTTTCTTCTATAACAGGAGTTGGCAAGCTCTTTCTGTTCAAGGCTGGATAGTAAATATTTTAGGCTTTGCAGGCCATGTGATCTCTATCACAACAACTCTATATCACTGTTGTAGTACCAAAGTAGCCATAGATAATATATTTTTAAAACTTAAAAAAAAAATAACTTGTCTGTGTCCTGATAAAATTTTATTTATCAAACCAGGAGGTAGATTGCAGGTCTTTGTTTGCTGACTGCTACTCTAAAATATATATATATATATATATATTTGTTGTTGTTGTTGAGCATTTAAGATTTCCTGAAGGGTAGACTGTAAAGAGAATAATGAGCATTAAACTCAGGGTCAGGAAACCTGCATCAAGGCCTGGTCCTCCACTGGAGCTTTTACTTGGTCCAAATCAGAGAATTTCTTTCAGCCTCAATGTTCTCCTCTGTAAAATGAGGGGATTGGACAAAATGACTTCCAAGATGCCCTTGACCACTGGCCTTTTCTGTTTTTGGAAAGACAGAGGATCCTTCGATGAAATTCACTATTGATGGGAACCTTAGAGAATTGTGTTACTTCCAGAAGGATCTGGGTGGTTGGGAGTCATGGAGTAACTCTCACATAATGAAATTTAGTAGGAAAACATTTAAAATCTAGTATTTAGGTTTTGAACAATATTTAGCTACACAGAGACAGGCTGGGAGAGTCCCGAGTTAAAGCAGCATAGGTAAAAGGTTTGGGCTAGCTCATTATGAGTCAACAAACTTAAGTGGCTACCCAAAAGGCAGGGTAATTTTAAGCTGCATTAGTGGAGAAAAGTGTCCAAGAGAGGGGAGAGTCCTTTCCAAATTCTGTGCAGATTGTCATGATCAATCTTACTTGCCACACCTTATGTCAGCTTTGCCACCCTGGAGAGTACCCAGAGCAGTGACCAAGGTGGTGAGGAAATTCAGAGCCCTGCCCAAGTGGACATGTTCACAAGTGGGGAAGGGGTAGAAGGAGGTGAAAATTCCTGTAGGAAAATGTCTTACAATTTTTATATCATTAGCTTCTAGATTAGCACCCCAAACATAATAAGCACTCAAGTACTTGCTGAAAGAGAGCCTTTAAATACGTGAAGACTCTTTGTGTGGAAGAGGTAGTCTACTTGTCTTGGTGACATCAGAGGCCAGAACTAGGCCAGTGGGAGGAAGCCACAGGAGCTGTCTGCACCTTGGCATGGGAAAGGGCAGTCTGCAGCCATGCAGCTGGATGGCAGCAAGAGTGCTGCTTTCAGGAGACCCTGGAGGAACTTGAGGACAATCCAAACGATCCTGGTGGCCATCTGGTAGCCATGTCGTGTTCAGCTGCCCCACAGGGCAGTTCCATCATATCACCTTAAGGCCCCTTTGGCCCTAACAGTCTGCTGTGTTTGCATTTTTTACACACGCATAGGTTTCCTGTCAGTCTACATTCGTGTCTCCCAAAGCACAGAGTAGAAATGACTACCAGTAGAAATGTGTGAGGTACTACAGAGTAACTTTAGGTCCTTTGAAGACTAACATTTGTTTAAATGTTGATAGTTATGTATTTCTTTTAATGAGCATTAGAAAAAAATCAAGCGAGCACATCATGACTTGATAAGTATTATTGTGTAAGACAAAGCTACACTAAAAAAGTGAGTAAATTTAAAGTTGATTTAGTGAAAAATATCAAATAAATAATAGTACAGCCATATTCAGAAATGGCAAGAATTGGGAAAGTAGTATGTGAATAGTTGAAGTCTGTTCAACTCTTAGTAAATATATTTATTAAACCCACAAGTAAGACATATAAAAGCCATTTTATTTTTTTAACTGGTATCCCAGCTCCCTCTTCTCCAATAGAATGCATCCAGTCTTTTCTCTATCCCATAATCCCATCATTGGACAAGACTCAGATGGTTTCTTTTTCATAAAAAAAAAATGCAACAAATGTCCAGAAAGGAAATACAAAAGGGGGGTGGGGGGAATAGAGCTAGCAAATTAAAAAAGTTTTCCATCATCCTACCACCCCAACTTATCAACTGCTTTCATTCTGCCTTCAGCATTCCTTTCAGTCTTTGAACCTCTTATGTATACTTGCCATCAGAAGGTGGATGCAGTTTCTATTTTCATTTTAAGTTGAGCATATCAAATTGCTTTATTGCAAACTCTTTACTGCATTTTTTTAAATCTCAGCATTGTTGGCCACTTGTCATTCCTTGAACCTAGCACAATCTTTTCTTAATCTTCACTTTGACCCCAATGTCTTTGCAAGTGAAAAAGGAGTTGCACAGTAGTTCAGCTACGTTTTAGCCTCTGCTCCAAATATCTTCCTTAGGAAGCTTTAGACACCCTCACTTTTCTTGTCATAATTTTCCTTGATGTTTTATAATTTAAGGTTTTCACTTGAATCCAATCATTCCATTTTATGCCTCTGATCTCCCGGGGGTGGGGGGGTGGGAGGGGGGCTTGTCTCTATAATACCTTCTCTCTGGGTCATTGAAGTCTTTCTTCTCCCATTTAAAACAGTTTCCGAAATCCATAAGGATTCCAGGTCCCTTGGATGAAGGTAGTGGATTCCCTTTTGGACAGTCCTGATATGTAGGCATTTAGACTTGAAATGAGTGTTCTATAGAAGGTTGAGCTCTGTAGAAATGTGCACAAGATACAGAAAAATAATAATGACTGGTTGTTCTTTTTGTGGATTTTTTTAAAGGCTGGATTACAGTGGGCCTTCCAGAGAATTTTTCTTCCTGGTATCCAGAGAACTCTTTAATCCATATTATGGCTTATTTGAATATTCAGCCAATGACACATACACAGTACAAATAAGTCCCATGTCTGCTTTTGTAGACAATCACCACGAATGGTAAGTTGTGTTTTTTTTTTTTCATCCCTTTTCTTCAGTTGACTTTCTGTGACAGTTGTTTTTATATGAATCCACAGTTTTAAAAATTTATTTATTTTGGACAACATCATATTTTCAGTTAAATAGCTCATTTGACTCTTGTTTCTGTCACCAAATTTGAATATACAGAGAGTCTCCAAGCTATGAATAGATTATGTTCCATAAGATCAAATGTAAGTGAGTTGTGTAGAATTCAAAAGTTTTTTTTCCCATAAAACAAAGTTCCAGGTGAAGTTAGGTTTCCAGAGAGATCCCTGAATCCCTCTCTGAAGCATCGGGCTCTGTGAGCTCTGAGGTAGGCTGGGAATGACCTCGAGGTCAGGCCGCTTCCACAGCAGCCATTGGGGACGTGGCTGACTCTGAGGGAGAATGGCAGAAGGGTGGGGCTGTGTAGTCCCAGCAGTGGCCATTCGCTTCATTAGCCATTTGAAGTTTGTAGTCAGGGATTGACTCTTTCCTAATTTCTCATGCAAAATTATCAAGGAAATTTGATTTAGGATTCCTATCTGGAGATTATTTATTCTGAAAATCCCAAAGTACATTCCTCTCAAATGTCATTAAATTTTTTTTTAAATCCTTGCATTTATATACTTTAAATATTTTTATAATCCCTATTTGCTTGTTGCTATTAATATTCCCTGATAGTAACAAAGGAAAGATGATGAGAAGGACTCATGGAAAAACCTTTTTTGAGTCATGAGATTAATATTGGTGGGTGGAAGGGCATTAACTCTTAGTACTTATTCTTCAAATTAACTTCCATTTAGCTACAAAAAGTTGGAGTCCTCCTAACTGTAGTTATTACATTTGTGCTAATGTAAGTGGAAATAAAGAGAAACAAGCTGGGCTGGACATTAATCTTAAAATGGCTGCCTAAATACTAAAATTACAAACTGACAGTATGAACTTCAGTAGGGATTTACACTTTTGGACTTTCAAAGAGCTTGAAACTTTAATACTTTTGAAAGAGAAAATATGTTTACATCTCAGTGAACAAATTGTCATTACTATTATATTTAGTAAAGTTTCCAAAATGATTCAGAAGAGAATTGAGCTTTGAAATTTTAGAGAACAAAATGCCCCATGAGGAAACTCCCCCAAATGTCCATATGCATAATTCTTGGATGGTGACAATTATCATCAGGAGTGGGGTTTGAGAGAGCATAAAGATAGGAACTTTCTCCACCTGAGATTGGGCTTTTCCTCAAAAAGGAATTGCTACTGAGTCTGTACTAAAGAAATGCTTCTAATATCCTTACAAGCAAACTGGAAAGGGATATCTTCCCCACCCTCCACCCCCCAGGTCTCATTCACTCAGCATCTCTTAGCAGGGGTTTGGGGAAGTATCTCTGGAATGCCTGGTGGGAAATTCATGTTGGCTATATGGGGTGCTGCTCGGTGGACAGGGTGCAGGTGGAGTATTGTCTTTCTAAATATCGGATGAAGCAGATTTCATCATGAATAGATATGAATTATTGGCCTAATGAAGACATGGCCCACAGTACACAAATTCCCATGGACCTAGCAGGCAATTCATCTTGGACAAACTTAGATGTTTAGAGCTGGAAGGCATTTTAGAAAGCAAATAGAACCATTTAGAAATTGCTCTATGGCATGTAAGCTGTCTCACGCTTTGCTTTCCCAGGTTCCGGTTCAGTGGTCGGATCCTTGGTCTCGCACTAATACACCAGTATTTGTTGGATGCTTTCTTCACACGGCCGTTTTATAAGGCTCTTCTTAGAATGTAAGAGTATTTTTATTGCTTCCATAATTAGTATGTAAAAATACATTATTTCCTTTATTAAAAAATGTCTTTCATCAAAGTAATAGTTTATCTGTTCACTTTCTCAAATGTGTTGTTATTAAACTTGGTTTAGATTTCTGAAACTAATATATTTATATTTTCAAATACATTTACTGTGTTTTTCCTGCTTGTGACCCTTTATTCCTGTCTAGCCCCTGAATAATTTATTCTCATTTGTTGCAACACATGTTTCTTCAAAACAATTGTACTTCAAATACAGCCTTGGGATTTTTGTGGTATTAATGCTGATTATTAATAGAATAGTTGTGGGTTTATCTTGGTGATTCACAGGCCTCTGTCTTTTATGAGATGCATTTTATATTTTGCCTTATGCAAACTTTCAACTGCTTACTTTTGGTACAGTTTTCCTTCTCCTTTGTCTTGTTTTTATTTTATTTTATTTTGCTTTTAGGGGAGGGCAGTTTTCTTTTTATTGAGCTCTCCTGATATGCAAGGCAGTAATTTATTGTGGCAGATGAAAATTTAGTGTCTATGGAACATTTTCTTCATTGTTATTGTAATGAAGTTTGCAGACCTTGTAAAATGTAGAGCAAACAGTTTCTGTCCTATAATCAGTAGTCATTTGCAAGGCTGAGCAGAAGGCAAACTGTCTGTGAGAAACCACAGAAGTATTGTCTGGTTCTGTCCAGGCCATTCCCTAAAGGAGGCCACATACCTGCTTTATGTAAAATGGAAGCCTAGACCTCAAATGTAAGGAAGGGTCTTAAGCAAACAAAATTTATTTCTCATGGGCCCTTATTGGGGGTCAGTAGGAAAATGGCTTTTGCCTCCCTCTCTTTCTGTGTCTTTGTGGCTGAAGCATTGGGCCATTTTCTTCCTCTCCAGTTCCCTCTGGCCTACTTTGCATCTTCCCATTTCATTGCCTTATTTCTGTCCTCTTCTCAGATAAGCTTCCAGAAAGAGCAGGCTATACTCACTGTCATCCTTCCTTACATCACATTCACAGCCTTAGCACACTGAAGCATGGCTTTTTCCCCACCAGTGCCCTATGGACAATTTGAAACAGTGCCTTTATGTCCTTATCATGCTGGACCATTCTGCTGCTTTCCATACTGTTTGACCATGCCCAACACCACCCATCTATTCTTTTTTTTTTTTTTTAACTTTATTTTATATATTTAATAATTGAAAATATAAACAACTAAACACTAAAAAGTAAACACAGATGAATACATATATTTCTCAATTAAATGTACTGGATACATATAAATTTTTTTAAATCAAACAATATGTTACACAATATATTTGGTTCATAGTAATACAATCATACAGTATTTGTCCTTCCTATTCTTTTTTTAAAAATTAGAGATGTTGTGAGTTTACAAAACAATCATGCCTAACATACAAGGTTCCCATCCATCACCCCACCACCACCACCTTGCATCATTGTGGAGCATTTGCTGCAAATGATGAAAGAGCAACATCAAACTGCTAACTATAGTCCATAGCTTACATTTGTTGTATTTTTCTCCAAAACCACTCTATTGTTAACATCATGTATTAGTATTGTATATTTGTTATAGTTCATGAGAGAACATTCTCATATTTATGCTGTTGACCTCAGTTCATCATCCACCACAGGGTACTCTGTGTTACATGGTCCCCTGCCTCGTACAGTCCATTCAAAGTATACACTCAGTTGCTTTCAGTGTCATCACTGAGTTGTGCTGTTATCACCTCAGTCAATTTTACAACGTTTTCATTTACTCTTGAATCTTACTTCTCTGTCTCCTTTATGGGCTTCACCTCTGACTTAAAACTCAGTGTTCCTGTAGCTTCTGTTCTTGCCTCCCTGCCCCCACTTTTCTCTCCCAGTCCTCATTTCTCTTAAATTACAGGCTCAAATGGTCAACAAACCACTGAATAGCTCCACTTAGATGTCCCACAGGTACCCCAAAATCAACACAGTTATAACCAAACTCATCAATTTTCCCTGACCCAAATTGGGTACCTTCTCCCATTTACCCAGTTCCATTTAGTGGGACCAATATTCTCAAGTCCCTCTGGTCAGAGATCAGGAGTCATCCACAACCGGGGATCGCAAATACACAGTCCATGTTCCTCCATTCCCCGCCTGCCACCCCATTCCCATGGTATATATCCCAAGTCATTTATGATACTTTTTCCTGCTAAACTCTTTGCGGCCTCAAAGATCTTTTTAATTTATAGCACTCCAGACTGGCAATTAATCAGAGTTGGCTTTACAACAGAAATTCATTTGCTACCCTTGTTTTAGTTCTCCTTCTTTATACCCCCAAATAAAATTTTTACTAATGTCTACATATTTACCTCCTAAATAATTCTCAAATTCATGTTCTCTTTTTCATCCTTAATATCTGTGCCCTAATTAAAGCCCTTCTTTTATTTCGGCCAGATTAGTATAGTGGTCTATTAATTGGCCTCCACACTCTAATGATACCCCTCCCTCCTTAAATCTATCCTCTATTCTACTACTTCCGGAGGCGTTATTTAAAACTCACATCTCATATCTGACAGTATTTTTCTCTGTCTTAAAACCTTAGAGTAGTTCTGGAACTCCAGGTTCCTTAGAATGACACTCAAGGCCTGCTCCCAGCTAATTCCTTGGAAATTCTGTCTTGTGTTTTATTGACAGCACTAGCTTGTAGTATTCTGCATAATCCATGCGTTTGTGCTCTGTTCACCTGGTTCTCTCCTTCTCCCTCCTCTCATGTCCTCTTCTCCTCCTTTTCACCCAGTCCTCTTTACCTCTTGAACTTTTAAACATCCCTCAAGATTTAATGTAGGTATCTTCTATTCCAGAGAGTTTTTCCTGAATCTCTAGGTTGAAACAAGTGTCCCTCATGTTTGCTTTGAAAGCTCAATCTACCTTATCTTTTTGTTTGTAATTGAAGTGTAACAAACATCCAAAAAAGTATGTAAATTACAAATGTTACCCACCCTGCCTTATCTCTTATCACCCTTATATTACTTATCTATTTGTCTGCCTGTCTCCCACCTAAAACTAAGTACTACCCATCAAGTAGCTACTAAGATATCTGGCATACAGTTGATGCTCTATAAATGTTTAGATTAAACTGAACCAAACAGCTCTTGAACTTGTACTGATGAGAGGAAAAATTTTAAACAACTAAAGCAAATAAATTGCTACCATCTTACAACAGGGTCCAATAATAGTTACCCCACCTCATGTAGATCCTCCATCTGCAATGAAAAGAAAGGGACAAAATATTGAAAACCATTATCATTATAGAGAAATTCTGTAGCTTGCTGTTTTCAGAATCACAGAAAGAATTAGAATCATGAAAAAAAGAGGAAGTATATGAACATGAATCACAGAATCTAGTCTTAAAGAAAAAAGTTAAAGTGCAGTATAAAAGCATTTAAATAATCTCAAATTCGAAGAACACCTTCAGGGTAGTAAAATACAGCTGAAAAGAATACTGGACCCAAATCATCGACTTGAGTTCCAGTTCTTGCTCTGGCATTAATTGTGACTGTACAAATGGCAGCCACTCTCTGAGATTCCAGTTCTGTGTCTATTGGGAAAAAAGAAAAATAAAAAAAGACAGACTGGATAATTCTTAAGACATCTTGTCTACCCAGGATTTTCTGATGTTATAGTTAGTTATAATTTCTGAATTAGTCCACTAGTTTGATTACTGATCTTGATTAAGAACATTCTGGAGTCACTGCCTATTTAGTTGATCTTATATTTGCCTTTAACTCTTAGTTTCTTTCCTCTTGACCCTGAGATTTTGCTAATAGCCATGCCTGCATATTTGTTTCTGTCTGTCATCCTAGCCTGTGTGACCTGAGTGATCTAGAATATCTTGATGAGGAATTCCACCAGAGCCTACAGTGGATGAAAGACAACGATATCCATGACATCCTGGACCTCACATTCACCGTGAACGAAGAAGTTTTTGGACAGGTCTGTATAAATGAACATCTGTGTGTTAATTGAATGTTGTTAGTTGGTGAAGAATTAATTCAGTGGCAAGGCATCAGGCACTTGCTCATTTGTGGTTTGTTCGGTGATTTAAGCCCAGGTTCATGTACAGTTACGATAATCTTGGTTACAAAGATTATTCTAATGCCAACTGCTGCTTAACATTTCTAATTTACAGATTAAGACCATTTGTATGTTCTAATTAATATTAATTTTGTTTCCAACTAAAATATCCACAAAAGATATTAAAATGTGCCTTGTAAAGAATACAGTCTATGCTATCCCAAAGTCAAATATTTAATTACTTAATTGGCATTTGTACTCAGTTGATGTTGAGATTTAGGAACTGAGATTGGTTGCTTTGAAGCTCTGAGAAATATTCTGGGTGAAGGTTTGAATGTAGAGAAACGATTTTTTCCTAAGTTGGTGAAGGGTAGCCTAATAGATTTCATTCAGAAAAAATATACTAGGTCATAAATAAGATTTTTATTTAGACATTAATATTTGGCCTTCTGAATTTCATGTATTTTGAAAAGGGAGTTCTAAATTTAGCATTCACTTAAGTATAATTCTGCTTCCTTCAAAGAAATCTTTACTTGAAAATTGGCTTTCCATATGTGGTCAGTTCTGAACTCTTGAAGAATTTGTGAAAATGTGTTTTGTCAAACATTCAAATTACAGAGGGCCAGCACCTGGTACCAATTCATCTTGACTTAAAAGACTTAACCTTCAACACTTGCAGTACAGTTTTTCTTAAACCGCTGAGTTTTTCAAACATCAGCTCAACACGTAGATTTTACCATGCATTGCTGTGCGTGTCAGCACAGTGCATCACTTGACAGGATGTCCTGTATGTGCGCTGTCTCACCACCTGCTTGTGGGAGGCACCCGGGGCAGAGCAGGGACAGGGAGACGACTGATTTCGGCTCTTTGGTAGCAGTGTGCTCATAGCAGCAGGAGTATTGCTTTGTGCTCATTTTGTTTTTTAATCTCAGATTACCGAACGAGAATTAAAACCAGGGGGTGCCAATATCCCGGTCACAGAGAAGAACAAGAAGGAGTACATCGAGAGGATGGTGAAGTGGAGGATTGAGAGGGGTGTTGTACAACAAACAGAGAGCCTAGTGCGAGGCTTCTACGAGGTAAAGACAACCGGCAGGCCTGGGGTGTGCAGCCACCCCAGTAAAGATGCCTCCCACGGCCCTTCTCACTGTACTCGATGTGTGTAGGAGAGTTCCACTTGCCCTTGTGCAGTATTTGCTGTTGCTTATCTGACTGAAAAATTCTAATGTTTTTCCTGTATGTTCCAAGCACACAAAAAGTTTAATTCACTGTGACAAGAGATCATTGAAATAAATGTAACTTGACTTCAAATAGGATTTGATGATTTAATGACCACCAAGAGCATTTAAGTCATGCATATTACCCATGCTTAGATATGAGTAACCAGATTTCCTGCTTGACATGTGAAATGATAGTACCTGAGGGTCAGAATGTAGTTCCATGTATTCCAAGTGACTCTTACCTTAGGAGCACTAGATCTTTTTCAAAAGAGGAAAACAAACTGAATTAATCAGTGGTCATTTATGAAATAAATGTTCTGTTGAGGCAAGTTTGACCAACCTTATATTAAAAATGCCTTCTATTTGTAGAGAACTTTACAGTTTTTAAAGTGCCTACACAGGGTGCATCCATATTATTCCAGAAATGCCTTGGGCCCTCCTTTTCCAAGGAGGCTTAGTTATAGCTGAGATTTCTCCAGGTTCTTAAGCCTTACCCTGTCCTCTTTTTATTCCACAGGTGGTGGATGCCAGGCTGGTGTCTGTTTTTGATGCAAGAGAACTGGAACTGGTCATTGCAGGCACAGCTGAAATAGACCTAAGTGACTGGAGGAACAACACAGAATATAGAGGAGGTGAAACTTGATTTATAGATGCCTGGATTTGAAGTTTCAGATTGAAGGAAGCACGTGGTTCAACATGCTGGGCTGAATGTAGGATGGGCAAAAAGCACTTGCACTCTAATCAGGTCTCACACAGGCTCCTTTGAGACCTTAGGCAAGGCACATCCCCTTCTTTTCCTAGTTACCTCATATGACAAATAGGGGAGCACTGTTTACACACCATCTAAGGATACCATAACTCTTAATCATGGTAAGGAAACGCAACCATAAGCACACTCATTAATTGCTTTATGGCATTGTTAGTGAAGAACCCAAGAGCCAACATCAAACTGGTCAAACCCTACCTATTTCACCTTCATTCTAAAACTCAAAGAGACATACCCTTGAAGCTGTCTAATGAGCAAACACAGTTGTTTTGTGGGTTTTTTTTTTGCATTTCATTGAACTACTTACCAGTTGTAATTCACAGTTGAAACACCTAAATAGAATAAGACGCAGTTTTCAAAATTCAAAGAGTTTATTTAAAAGTCCTTCTAAATTCAAGCATTAAATCCGACTGAAAAGGAAACTGTTGTAAGATTAGTTAAAAACTGTGCTGACACCTCACCAACAAAACCCTTCAGAGGTAGCACTTCTGTAGATGAGTACAAATTTTCAATTAGTAACTGGGACTAAACCGTTTATGTTTTTAAATCAATAATACACTTTGGGAAAGGGACCTGACGGTAGCCCAGAGTTAAAGTTTTATCCAATAATTTTAAGCAAAAAAAAAAAAAAAAAAGAATATGTTTTCTGAAATTCATTACAGTGTCAGAAAGTCTTCAAAATTCATGACAAATACTAGTTGTTTTTTTAACTCAAAAGTTAAGGAATTAGCAGTAATTCTGAACTTGGAGAGTGAAAATTACAACTTTTAAGTCATTGAATCAGTTACTTAACAAAATAAATTGAGAACTGAACTGTTCTCCAGTTATTTATAAGTTAATATAGATAGAAAACAGCTTTAAAAGTTTGGAGTAAAATATGCCTTAACGTTTGCTAAATTACTTTTGTGTTTAACAGTGCTCATCACTGCTGCCATGGGTTGGCCTTCCTCTGCCATTCTCTTGGAAAGGCGGTATTATATTGCCATTTCCCTTGCTGTTATTTCTTAAGTCCAATTGCTGCAATAAGTCTTTTCCAGTTGACTCCATGTATAATTCATACACGACTTTGGTTATTATAACTTTGTTAACAAGTTATTTTTACTAACTAGAACACCATTTCTCCAACATGCTATATAACTTACATTGTACCATAATGTTATTTGCTCATTCCTTCCCCCAGGAGATTTTAATAGCAGTATATTTCATCAAGTCAGCCATGTTTATATTTACACAGTATAAATTTTTATTCACTGTACATGACTAATCGAGTACCTATTTTCTAAGTTTATGTAAATCTTACCAAATCCTTGAGAGGACAGCATGGGGAAGAGGGAGGCAGGAAAAGGGTGAGCTACTCAGCTGCCATGCTAGTTAACTCAACTAGTTGGCATTGAGTGAAGAAGCTTCTGTGCTGCCACTTGCCATATGTTCATATGGCAGCTGTTTGTAGAGAATACGAGAAACATTTGCCCCTCTTCCTGTAAAAGGTTTGGCACAAACAGCAAAGGCACAACAGAAAAGGGCTGATTTCATAAGATCAAAAGGCTTTAAAGCGATAGGGAGCAAATGCAATTATTTTATAGATGAGAAAGCTCTCTGCTCAGTGCCAAGTAGCTAATCTTTGACAAAGGCAGGATGTGGACCCATAGGTCTCCATGCCCAGCCCAGTTTTGCTGACCCTTCACGGGTTTGCATGTCTTCTCCAAAGGGGACCATGGACCAAATGGCAAACAACCAGGCAAGATTACCCCCAAATCCTACAACCACCAAAAAATGTGAGGGAATATTCTGACTAAAGTAGTTTTGGTTTCTACCCACGTCTATTTTGGACTTATTTCTGCTGATTCAGAATCCAAGTAGCTTTTGTGCACATTAAATATTTCCATTAATGGGTTTCAATCACTATTTGTGCCTTAATCCTTGTCAGCCTTCTCTCTGAACTTGATTTTAGTTTGCTGAAAGGTTTTAGAATCCACTACCACTGCCGTAATCCACATGTAACATGGTACCTTTGACAATTTATTAAATTCTATTAAAGTATCTGATAAACATAACATTTAGGTTGATGATTATTTGGGATTTATTGGATAGAGAAACCAAGGCCACTTTTTTATTTTTAATAATAAATCATTGAAAGAAATTTTATTTTAAGATATGAACATTATATGCAGCTTTTAAAACAGCTTGCAATTATGTATGTTTGTATTATTATTCAATTAATGTGTCTCTTCTCTACTGTACTAGAAGCCTTGTGAGCATCTGTTTTCTTTGCCATTTTGTATACCCAAGCTTAATACAGTGCTTGGCATAATTGTACTCAAAATTATTTCTTAAATGAACAATGGAAATGGTTAAGCATTTTTTATAACAGTGATTTTATTTTTCAGAATTGATGTGGTTAAAAGTGCATGTTCTTCTCCCCACCAGTTTCATTTGGCGACCACTTAAAAAAAGACCTCTTGATTTCATTTAGTGTTTTCTTTGTTTGGCTTTTGACACTCATGGTCATATTTACAGTGTTATTCTTTAGTCTTAAGTTACAGTCCACCTTTAAATAATCTAAGATGGTGACTTATGTCTAGGATTCTTTTATAGTGTATCTGTGTGGCTTAAGATGGAAGAGTCAAAGTAATATGGGCTTTCATGATTGGTTTGATAGGATACCATGACAATCATATTGTAATTCGGTGGTTCTGGGCTGCAGTGGAAAGATTCAACAATGAACAACGACTAAGGTTGTTACAGGTAAGATGCCATAACTTAATTTCGAATGCATTAATATTATTGTTGGCATTGTATTTTTTAAATGGTTGGTAAGTATACTCAATAAAGACATACTATGTTTATCTGGATATGCAGGATACACTGTTTTCCACATCCTCTGATTGCATGATTGTATGGCTTTATCACTATGCAGAACATCCTCAGTAGAGTCAGATCATTTCATTAGAGTTGCAGCAAATTGCCAACTGCAGTTCAGGAATCCTAGGACACATCTGCCTTTAGGGCAGCCTGGCCCCTTCAGTAAGAGGCCCCAGGGAATTCTGCAAGCCAGCAACCCCAGCAGCAGATAGCCATGATCTTCATTCCTTGAAGAAGTGATCCAGATCCTTAATAAAGTACCCTTTCTTTGCCTTCTTATAACTTTCCACAATTTTGAGATAACCATGAAGTTCAAGGGCAAATCCGGGAAAACTAACTCATTATTTTCTTTTGGTGTTTACAGTTACCCAGGGCAATTGCTAGTAGGTTGCTGCTAAAGAAATATCAGGTGTAAGGAAGCCCTCTGGAGCCTTAGCTCTTTCAGATCAAGGGACTGATCCTCATATTTGCAAGCCCAGAAATTCTGTTTTGTTCACCTTGAGTTGATTGGAGACTGTACTTGTTAATTCATTAACACCCACTCTATTCAGCCATATTGGGGAATGTGCCTGGGTTGAGGTTCTGAGCTGGTGATCTCCACAGGGTGTTTTATCTTCTACAAACTCTTGACACCTCCTTCCCTTTTATAAGGTGCTGTCCTTTTTCAGCACTCTTCTCTGGCTGCTTGTCAGGTTCCTTGTGTGATGATTATTCCATACCTAGAAATCTTCGTCTACCCAACTTTTCCACCAGTGAATAGTGTGCAGCTCTTCCTCGGGAGCTCTGTACATGAGCGATGCGAGGCCCCTCCTGGCTTCAGGTCTCTGACTTCCGTTTTCTTGGGTTGATAGTTTGTCACTGGCACATCCAGCATTCCCTACGAAGGATTTGCTTCTCTCCGAGGGAGCAATGGTCCAAGAAGATTCTGTGTGGAGAAATGGGGGAAAATCACCGCTCTTCCAAGGTAAAATAGAAACCAGCATTTATTTACTGTCACTACAGTGGTGTAGGGAAGACTTGAACTTGTGTATATATTGATTAATTACGATTTTTTTTTTTATGATAAAAGTTTGGGAGACCAGAAAAAGCTTTTAGAATGAATTTATTTCTGATTACCTTTCTAAATGAAGGGGGAAAAAAGGTATCTCCCTGGTCACACATGCCATTTTCTCTGACTGAAAATACAAAATGTAACAAAAGCAAAGCATTTGCTAGCAATAGTAAAGCAACCTCAGTCATCATACTGTGATTTCTTATGATTATGGCTCTAAATTGGAATGTTTCCAGAAGCTCTAGTTTTAGAGTTGTATTAATAACTATTTAGAATTCCTTCACTAAAAATTGCCATGTTGTTTCTAAAGAATATTAAATCATGTGAATGTGTTCTATACCTCTTTTGCCTGTATCTTACATGTTTTATTTAATTCCATGCTAATGCTCTCTGCATTGTATTCTTACTCATACTAAGATCATACATTTACTTGGAGTGGGAAAAACTCAATTTATTACTATTATAATAAATATCACAAGAGATTGATAAGGTAGAGTTTGTGAAGAAAAATGTATTTGAGCTTGAATGGAAAGAACTGGAGTCAGAGCAAAAGAAAAGGAAGTGAATGAATAAAAAAAGGAAGGGAAGAAATTTTATTTTAGAACTCCTTTATCTTATCAGCAATAATACTATAGAATTTTTTGAGGTAAAAAGTCCTCTCATTTTACTACTAATAAAACTGCAGTCTGGAAAGGTTTAATGATCTGCCCAAGTGATATTAGGTACCCCAAGATGTCATCCTCAGTTTCTGTAAGTACAGGTGACTCTGACTAAGCTATCAAGGATTCCTTCTTAGCAATTGCAAGATGCTAGCTCTTAAAAATCATGTTCTTAGCATCAACAGGTAAAAAAGGGGGGCATTGAACATACAAATACAGAGAACAATGAAGAATGCAGACTCAGGGGCTCCCCTGCCCCTCCTCGGGTGTGCCTCACAATCTGAGCAGAGAAACCACATCCACATACCTATTACCGTAACATGCTTGATGTCAGAAGGAACAAAAGTATCATGTTCCAAATTTGGAAGACTGTAATTTCAATATCTAAAAGATTCATTTATTTTATGATTTCTCCACTTGCCTGTCACATTATGCTTTGATAATGTTTGGGGTTTCCCCCCACTCTCCTTAAACACATATTTGTATCTCAAAAACAGATTTAGACTATTTGAATAAGGTCTTTTACCCAACTGAGCAACTCTCAAGGACTAGCATTGAGAAGGCAGGAAAGGGCAGGTTAAATGCATCACCTTTCTGTTGAGTTCTCTTTCTGTAAAGCCGCTAAAGTGGATGGAATAAACTATAATGATAAGCAGATGTTTCAGCTGTTCATATTTAATCACTGCAGTTTTCTCCAAACCTGGTGAACAGAGAGAGGCAATTTGATATATACATTTAGCTTAAGCTTCAGAGAGACCTGGGCTCAATCCCAGCTTTGTTATTTACCTGCAATGGGACCTTGGAGAAGGTGCTTAATCTTTCTGAGCCTCTATTTCCTTAACTATCTAGTAGGTATGTAATTCCGAGAATTAAATGAAATCCTTCATGAAAAGCACTTCCTGTAGTCCCTGGCCTCAAGTAAGTATCCTGTAAGTGGTGACTGCCCTTATGAGTTCTATCACCATCATCTGTAATAGATATTAGACAGGCGGCAGCATACTGGAAAGAGCACAGGGTTGGGAGCTAAAAGACCTGTGTTCTAGTCCTGCCTCTGCCACCAGCTAACTCTTGACCTAGAAGGTCAGTTGACCTCTGGGCCTTAGTTACCTCACTTGTAAAAAGCCAAGGAGAGGGTGGTACATTAAGTTTGGTTAGGCAAGAAGTAATGCCAAAAGGTAGATGAAGCATCTTGGTATTTGGCCTGATTTGCGTGTCTACTTCCCCCAGGAGTTCCAGGAAGTTGGAGCGCTGACTCATCGGTCAGCGTGGTGTTCCTCAGGACCATTGCACACACCCAGTTGGGAAACAGGCATTGTTGTTTCTTCCTCTTTTCATTATGACCTAAGGCTGCTTCTAGATTCCTTGTACCCAGATTATAAAATAGCACAAATAAAATGATATGAGACACATGGAGCAAGCAACCTATTTTCATACTCTATAACAAGCCCTAAATTTTGGGGTCTGATGAAAGAAAAGAGCTACTTGGCTATTCTCCTTTTTAGTTACCATCAAATTATATTACCTAACTAAGAGGCATGTGTGTACTTCTCAGCTCTATCACCTTTTGGGATGATCCTAAGCAAGACCCTAGGTCCATCTCTATAAAGTAGGAAAAACAATGCCATGCTCAAAGAATATTTGTGACAATTGAGTGAGATAATGTATACGAAAGTCCTTTGGGATATTAGGTTTCCTTTGTTCTTTTTAACCTTTTATCTTCAATCTTCTGTAAGCTGCCATACCACTGTAACTATTAAAATGTGTTACACAGAATAGTACATTTGGGGAAAAAAAATAAAAAGAAGAACTTCAGTGCAGACAGTATGATTTTATCAGAAACGATTTCTTCACTGACAACATTGTCATCATCTTTTATGAAACCTGGGGTGTTACTTAGATATAAAAATGATCTGTAAGATTGGTTCTGGTCTAAAAAGATTTTAAATTACTAAGTCTCTCTCTCCTACCATGGGAACAGATAAATTGAAGTCATTTTCTTGGTATTTCCTGTAGGTCTATGTGACAGAGCTGAAGAGCTGTTCTGTCTCAAGGGTGGCCTTAGCCCCACTGTATTTCTTAATATTAGTGAGACAGGGTTTAACATTTAAAATGTGACATTGTACATACTGGAGAGAAAATGGATGCTCATTTTACTTAAAAATAATTATCCTCTAAGAAGCTTGGCATCATCTTGTGTCAGACATGGGAGGCTGTTCCCAGCAGGAGAGTCAGAAAGGGCCATAGGACAAGAACAAGCAGTCCTGGCAAATGGGGACGATGGGGAAGAGCGTCAGTCTTTCTAGGCATGAATGATTGAGGGCCTTTCAACTTTTCAAGCAAGCAAACGTGAGTCTCATTCTTTTCTCAGATTTCCTAGCCTAATTTTGTGGTTCCAAAATTAGTGGATAGCACTGTTCAAAATGTGGACCAAGAAGTTTATTAAAGTGTATATGGTAGTTTCTGAAGCCAGTACAAGTTGAGTCAATGGCTCGTTTTTCTCTTTTGTGGTAATAACCTAACTGGAGACGCAGATGATAAATAATGACAGAGGTAGACGGGCGTTTCCATGGAGACTTACAGTGCTTCCTCTGCTTTGTGGTTGGTGGTTAGCTCTGTAATCTGCATTTCTGTAAAGACTTCCTATACCCCTGTGCTGTGATAGATTTTATGAGAGAGTAAATTCACTTTATGGCAATTGCTCCCAAACGTTCTTAAAAACCAGGCTGTTAGCATGCCAGCCTGGAAAACACAGGGCTAATCCTCTCTCCTAGGCTGGTGTAGAATTTCTATGTTCCTCTCTGAAGTTCTTGTCAAGTAGCATGATGGGGCAGAGGAGTTGGAGCACTGCAATGGAGATGGTAGAGCTTGATTTTTGCCAAATGGGGAGTGTGGGGGAGGGTGGGCAGGAGAGACACTCATTTTTGAAAATGGCTCTGTCTGAAGATTACTTGAATTAAATGCTAACCAAAGTTAAGAAATAAGATTTGAGAATTAATTATGAAATACACAAATAAAAAAATTTTTTTAAAGAATTAATTATGAAATATGGCTCAGTTTTTTCCATGAAATAGAACTAAAAAAGATAGTTTTTCTTTAATGACAACATTTTTTCACTTTTAAACCTTGCTTTTTATTCTTATGAAAAGAAAACAATCTTTTTACAAAAAATTCCAAGGAGTTAAAAAATATATACAAGTATCAGTCACAAGTCCACTACTGAGATAACCTTTGTTAACGTTTCAGTTTGTGTTCTTCCAGTCATTTCTTCACACACATGCACACACACACACTTTAAAAAAAAAAAATTTTTTTTTTAGGAGGTGCTGGCGATTGAACCCAGGACTTCATACATGGGAAACAGGCACTGAAAGACGGCTACACCCACTCCCCACACACAATTTTTAAAAATAAAAATACAATCATACTGCCTATTATGTTTGTGAACTGCTTTTTGCTTTCCACATATTACTGTATTGTGAACATCTTTCCATGTCATTAAATATTGCTCTACATATCATCAATAATTCAGCTTTCTCCCTCTGGTACAAAGAACATTGTCTACTAGCAAGCTGAATTATCGGCTAGCAAGTAGAAAAATAACCAAGAAATCCTGTGATATGATGTCATCTTTCTTCATTTAAAAAATTTCCAGAACAAGAGATGGGTATTGAAAGAACTCTTTGGTGTCACCTCTTTTCTATAGTTGCCTTAAGGCATCCTGATTGGGAATTGGTTCCCAATTCCCTACCACCTGCAAGTCAGCTGAGGTGGCGTTGGGTTTGGGAGGGGATTAGCAGAAGATTGTCCTCTACTAGTCTGCTCTATAATATAATCTCTGACACAAGACCCTCTTCAATTCCTTTCCCTTCTTCCTTTCTACTCACTATTTGACAATAATATTTAAAATGCTTACTTTATTTTACCATTGATTTAGCATGTGCTAGCAAAAACCTGCTAGTGATGGCTAGCAATATTACTTTATTAAAAATCCTTCAAAGTGATATACCTTTTTGGATTGATCTTTAGTCTGCAAGTTTGTCATGAAAACAGAATGTGTATAAAAAGGAACTCTTTAGTAAAACTGCATAAAAAGTAAAGCCATTCAAAGAATTTGTGATTATTTAATGAAATCAGAAGAGGTTTAATTGCTGCTTGCAACATACGATAGAAGAGTCCAAGTCAAACCAACTAATGCTCCTTAAGAGCCATCTTACCAATTGTATTTTAAAGCATGTGTTTGTGGGTAAAAGATATCACAGTCATCAAAGAATGTTTTATCTCCCTTTCCTTGGGCTCAAGAGCAAAATCTAGTTGGTGTTCATCTCTTTCCACCATCTTCTCTCACCTGGTCTACTACTGGCTAAACTCCCTGCTTCTACTCCATACACCCTGTATTCAGCAATCAGATCTTCTAAAATCATAAGATTATCTCCCTCCCCTGCTTAATGCCCACCAATAGCCTAGAATAAACTCCAGACTCCTTACTGAGGACCACCAGCTGGGTGACCCAGCCTGGCCCACCACTCCAACCTCAAAATGTATGCTCTTCTCTGACCAACTCCAGCCACCAGACTTCTTGCTCTTCTTTGAACATGCTATACTCAGTTCTGCCTCAGGACTCTGGAACTTGCTGTTCAGAGCTCTTTTCTGCTGGTTCTTCATATGGTTGGCTCTTTCTCATCCCCCAGGACTCAGTTCAGACTTCACCTCTTCAGAAAATCTTGCCAAGCTTTTGCCTCCACTCTGTCCATCTTTTTTCTAGAAAGATGTGTCACATCTTCTTTCCTTCATAGGGTGTACCCCAATCCATCATCATGTTTACTTATTGATTTACTTATTGATTATTCATCTTCTCCCCCAGAATATAACTTGGTGAGAGCAGGGACCTTGTTTGAATTGAACATGCCTTTGTCCCTAGTGCTGGCACATAGTAGGCACTCAGTATTTTTTTTTTTTTAGAGAACTGTTAAACTTAAGGAATGACTCTAGAGCACTCCAGACAAGATATTCCAAAATCACTTTTGTATCTCTATATCCTCATCTATAAATACTAGTAATTACATTACAAAGTTGTTTTGAAGATTAAATGATAACACATTGAAAGTGCTTAAAATGAGACCTAATAAACCATTCAATAAATTTAGCCATTTTTACTATTATTCATAATATCTAATCTTCGGGGCTATTCGGGGCTAGAATAGTATTTTACAATTTTAGGTGTGTGGGAGATGTGCTACATTCACCCCAGGATATTATATTTTGTTTGGACTTACAAGCGTTCCCATCCTGGAAGTGTTCCTTATTGGATTTTCTTCTATTAAGTTTAAATTCTTATATTTAAATAGTATGTACCTTTCATCTCTCCCTGGAGCCATCCATAAGTGAAGCAGTTGTCTATCTATAATACATAGTTTTAAAAGTTGCATCTTCTAGTATCCCCTGATTCAGGAATTCCCATAATGGAAACATTCTTACGCTGTAGTTCTAGATCCAGCTGCAATTTAACCAAGGTGATGTAATGAGACTTTGGAATAAGACATTAATTAGTTAATCAAATCTAACTCCTCTAATCAGCCTATAGAGACTCATCATGCATTTATTATGTGCAAAACCTTGTGAGTGATATAAATTGGTCTCTGTCCATGTGGACCTTAAAACACAGGGAGGGAAGTAATAGATATTTATGTGAACAGATAATCAACAGTATGGTATATGACAAATGAATAGTTGGGGTGGTGATTACCACAGAATTCCTTTTCTTTGTTTCATATTTATTGAACACTTGCTGAGGGCCAGGGGATATGTGGTGGCCCCCATAGTTTACACAGGTATTTATGACCTCGTCTTAGCAGGAATTCCTACTTTAAACCTCATGTTCTAACAAAGTATTAATGGAGGTCTTAGAGAAATTATGGACTTAAAAAAAATCCTTAACAGGTATTTTCCCTTTTTTTGTGTTAATGGGGCTGCCTGGGCAAACAGGACAATCACTAGATTACTTTAATTGAATTTTATCCCTTCTGTGTGATTGGTAACTTTGGTTCTCTCAAGGTGATTACAAGTTTGGTTTCATTTTCTAAGCCCTACCCATTTCCTTACCCCCCTGCCTTGTTTAATGGCACCACCCTTATCCCACTCTTCACATCCAGTCACTAACTCCCTTTCACCTATAGAATAAATGGAAAAGGTCTTTGCCTGGAACAAACCTCCCTTCCTGATGTGGCCCTGCTTTCTTGTCCAGCTTAAGGTCCAGCCTTGGCTCCCGTCACTCGGGCACTGGTATTTCTCAGGTTTCCTTATGATGCGGTGCTTCCTCACACTTCCAGGCTGTCCCCTGGAAACATCCTTCTTGTTGTTGATCCAGAAAAGCCCTATACACCTACACATCCTTCAAGCCTTGACACAAATGCTGTTCTCTGTAAAGCCATTCCCTCAGCAGAGCAGACTTGTAACTCATTGCATTACAATCACTTGAGTACTGGGTCACTAGTAGCCTATTAGTGTCTTTCAAATCAAATAGACAAAGGTGTCTCAGAGACTTACGGGGCAAGCAGCCCTGAGCTTAGGTCTCAGTTTGGCTAGCAGACCCAAAGGTGGGGCTGGATTTCAGCACCCAAGCGCCCCCAGCCAGTTACAGAGCCCAGGCTGCACAGCCTTTGAGGAGGTCCCATTGGCCTGGGTATTTTGCTGCTAGAGTGTAAACTCCTTGAGCACAGAGGTCAGCCTTTTCATCTTCATATACCAGGGGACTGCTCATACGGTGTGTGTTCAGAGTTTTTGTTAAGTGAGTGAGGGAAGAAATGGAATGTAATACAAATTGAAAATTTAATTTTTATTCATCAGGACAGTTTCAAACTGTGAGCTCTGTGGGGAAGAAAATAAAAGGGGTTGCTGGTGAAAGGGCCTGGGTGCTGCCTGAACCCAGCCCTGGTCCCTGAATTAGGGGCCCCTGAAGAGCCAGAGGGGAGGGGAGGAGTGAGAGGAAGTACCAGAAGCAATGTCGATCCAAAGGAAGCTGGGCTTCTTCACAGTCCAGCTACAGGCCAGCCCCACTCCTTGCTCCATTCTGGCTGACTACTAGAACCGCAGGCTCCTGATTTCCTTGGGGGGCTGGGAGTGGGGAGTGGTCACATTTAAAAATATGTAAAATTTAGACTTGGCAGGTAAATTAGGTCATGCATATTCACATTTCCAAAGAAATCTTGACATTAAATAGTGAAATGTTCCAAGATTCCTTAGAACTTCTCCAGAGTGCTTTAATATGTTTGCTGTTGATTGATTAATTACTTGATGAGGAGGTAGGAATATAGGAGTAAGGAAATGGAAATCAGAAGGGTTAGGCACCACTGCCAATTGACAATGACAGTTGTTGACAAAACACTTCCTAAATTATAATGCAAGTTAAAAAATGATTTTATTAGCTTGGAAGACATTTTATTTCTGAGAGTATATCTGCTAGATAAAGTGAGGCCAATCATTTTTTCTTTCTCTTTTTTCTTTTCCTGGTTGTAATTTTTTTACTTATTCTTCGAGTCTTATATGCCACCAAAAATCACTTTTGGGAAAATGGGGACTATATGAATAGATAAGTACATACATACCTTCACATACATACCACACACATTAATCAGTGAGTCCTCTATGAACATTTGGATGTCATTGTGATAGTTTTGGCTTGCTGAATTGAGATAATTGACTTGTCTATCTATAGAAAGCAAGAGAGGGTAAGCATGTGACCTCTTGGTTAACATTTGAAGAATCCAGAAAGCACCAAGAGATCTTGTTAAATCAGAGCAGATGTGTGGAAGGTTTTTAAATCTTTATATTGATTCCACCACGATATCCCAAAAACGGGTTCAGACTGGCCCTCCTCAAAGTGGTTCTGGCTGCATAGATTAAAATAAGGTAAACTCATTATAGCTTTAGTGTGGCCGGCTTTGGAAGATTTGAAAAAAACGATCTTTTATTGAGACTGAATAGCTGGATGCGCTTTTGCTGCCAACATAAACACAGACCAAGGGCTCTCCTGTTATTTTCTGCTAGAGTTTTCTTAAGACTTGGAATGGGGTGGGGGAGGGGGTGTGAAAAGCCTCAGAGGATTGTGTTTTGTTTTGCTTTCTTTTTTTTTTTTTTCCTGTTCTTGGCTCATACAGCAAGTTGATGGTAAATATTGGGCAATTTATTTAACCGCACTATTCCTCAATTTCCTTATTAGCAATGCTGTCTTGTTTATAAGGAGTTTCAAAATTGTTGCAGATTCACAAAGCACTGGTACAGCTATCCAGTGTGGAAATCTTCTAATCTACTTGATGTCTCTCCAATGGTGGAGACCACCTGCCCCAGAGTCGCTTGGAGAGATTATTCAAATGCTGATCCCCAGGCACACTCCAAACTGCCTGTGTTAGTATCTCTAGGGGAGCAGCCAAAAATCTCCATTGTAAATAAGCTCCATTGTAAACAGTCTCCTTGGGTGATTTGGATACACCCCAAAGTACCCTTTGAGTATCCTTGCTTTCTGGTAAGCCCAAGATTGAACTAGAGAGTTTGATCACCTAAAATCCCCTGGTATCTCCCAGGGTTTTCTGAACTGGCCCAACCTGGACCATTTTTTTCCCCAGAGCTGCTGCCTATTTGTGATAGAGCCATTTATTCCAAAAATATATTAAGCTCCATTTTCCTAATACCTATTCTCAAAATGTGTGTAATCCGGTAAGGTGTTGGGGACAAGTACTTCACAGTTAGGGGTGGGTTGAAATTAGCACTCCTGCTGCCAAAAGTAAAAGAATAAAGCAAATGAGCATTTGCCTCCCTGCTTTCAGTTTAATGTTGGAATTCCCCCTTAAGAGACCCAAGGTCAAGGTCCTTTTCTGGGTTTGGTCACTGACTCAGCTTTGACCCTGGGAAAACCACTGAAGTTTTTGCAGTTTTTCCCTCCACAATATATATTTTCTCCATCCTCAGAAAGTATTTTCCAGAGGAGCTGTTGAGTTTATTGAGAAGGAAAGTACTGTTCTGTTAAGTTAGCCATATGATACGCATTCAGGTGTAATTTGGGAAGCAGTAATAGTCTTCGATTACGGATCACTAATGGTGATTACATCTTATGATCAAAAAAGGTTGTCCAGTCCTTCCCTTGCTGTGTTGAGAACTGCATCTATAGGGAATAGAGTACCTAGGCTTGTGGATTTACTGGAAAAGATCCTTCCATATCTGCAAAGATACTACCAAGGCTGCAAAGAGACATGCAGAGCTCCTGTTTCTCTGCACAGAGAATGAAAGGACAGCTGCTCACTCCCAGCTTTGCCCTACCGCCTGCCCTTGATCGGTGACTCTACTATATCATACTTATCATCAAATTCGCCACCTTTTCTTAGACAGTTTTCAGAATACAGATCTTAAGACCTGTATTAGTTTCTTGTTGCTACATAAAAAGCCACAAACTCAGAGGCTTAAAACAACACGCATTTGCTATTTTAGTTTCCGTAGGTCAGGAGTCCAGGCACAACTTAGCTGGGTCTTTTTGCTCAGCGACTCACAGGCTGAAATCCAGGTGCTGGATGAGCTGTGTTCTCATCAAGAAGCTCAACTAGGGAAGCTTCTGCTTCCATGGTCCCTCAGGTTGTTGGCAGAACTCGTTCCTTGAAGCTGTGGAATTCATTCATGGCAGCTTGCTTCTTCAAAGTGACAGAGAGATTGCCTCTGCTGCTCTGAGTCTGACCTCTAGATGCTAGAAGTTAATTGGGGACTTCAAACATTACCACTTATGTCTATGTGACCTTTCTCCTCATTCCCTTTTAGGGGACCATTTCATTCTTAATTATCTAAAATTAATCTTCAGGTAAGGGGAAAATATTTGGTTGTCAAGATAGTGGGAAGCCCCTTTAAATAGGGTGATAGACATATGACAGCTACAGCTATGTCCTAGCCTAAGTAAATAAAACATTAATTAGTGATCCTTGCTTACCTATAGAGTCATCTTGAATTCCTTCCTTTTACCTGTGAGCTTTCTTAGTTCACTCACTATGATTCAT